>BLKR01009218.1:0-154836 GCA_011170035.1 Teleogryllus occipitalis
GATTTTCAAGGATAAATAAGCAATAAATTTTGAATTTTGAAAGGGAGAAAAAAAAAACAAAAAACTCCCATGTAATAAAATCTATTTTCAAGGATAAATAAGCAATAAACTTTGGCTCTTATCTCTCTCCTGCCGCGACAACGTGGAAACGATAATTTGAATAATTGTATTTCCCACTGAATTCTAGAAGATTTCATCACCCTATACTATATTTTTCCAATCTCTAAGCGATTCAAAAGTTGGAAGCACATACGTTGCAACATTTTTCTTTCTTACACATTGCATCTTTAATAGCTTTTTACATTGTTTTCTCCATAATCGGTACGTACAGATCTTATGCCATAACTCTTCCTTTTCTTTTCGAACACTTTAATCCCCTAACAATTACTTTGAGCGAGAGTTTACTTTGTTTCCAACGTCACAGCCAGCACCTATTGGTCTGTTACCCTCGTAAAATTTTCATTCCCTTTGCTGGTCAGTACTAGGCTGTCTGCTTAATTCATTTTCACATTTTTATTCATACCTCTTCAGTCAACTCTTTACTGCCAGTTGAATTCTAAGTTCTTGCGGTATACTAAATACGTCGTATGCATGCACATAACTTCCTACTCATTTTCTAGAGTGGCCTGTGTAGTAGGAAATCAGGTTCGCCTATGGCCAAACACAACTTGGACTCCGTTAGAAAACGGTCGTAAACACGTGAACTCTGAAACGATCATAACTTGGCATGCGTTTTATGGAAAGTTACGAGATGAACCCTAGTGGCATGCATAATAAATATTAAAGTGAAGAAAAGAAAATGCGGATATTTTGGTTCTCTAAGATCGTCGAAATAGCAAGAATTGTACTATCTCTCCCAGAAGTAATAGAGAAAGAATGCCTTAAATAAGAAAAAAAAGGGTTATAGCAAAAACTTTAGTTGACAGATGAACAGAGATGATTTTAGATGAGTTTAGATGACAGTAGGAGGACGGTCTGGAGCTGTGAAAGATACAGCGGATAAGAAACGAAATCGATATTGTGGTAAAGAAACTTTATTTTCTGTTTCAAGATTTATTAGATAACACTAAGACCGGAGAAGTGAGACATGAATGATTCAAAAAGACCGAACAATTCATATTGCTAATGGAAACGACTTAAACGCCTGACGGAGACTCGCAAGGACTCTCCTCGATTTCAGTCGACGAATCCTCTGGAAGCTGTTCCTCCTCTTTCAGCTCCTCTTCAACCGCTCTTCGGCTGCTCTTCGGAGGAAGTAGCGCATCGTCTAGTGCGCATCGGAAGTTCTCGAAATAGCGCCCGCCTAATTCGATGGCTCTTTTTCTCGGTATCTGAGACGTCAAGTGGTTGACGCGGTCGCATTTACCTCGGCGACTGCGAAGGCGACAGACGACGACGGAGGAGGAGACGGTGGCGGTGGCGGCGGTGGTGGTGATGATGGTGGTGAAGGCGGCAAAGGCCGCTGACTCCCCCCCCTCTCCCTGCGGTCTCCGCGGTCTAAGAATACTCCGCTGCGTTGGGTGCCTCGCTGCCACCAATGGAGCGCCCTCGCACCGGAAGTGGGCCCCGCCCTTTCAACTCGCGTGTTCGTACTTCCTAAGAAGCTGGCCATTCTTCTCGAAATTGCGAACTCTTGGGGGATTGTTTTCAGTTTTCGAGAGTGCTGGCGTAAATTCAAAACGGAGGAGAGGTGTCTAGATGTATGTAAATACCTGTAAATAGATTGCAGGTCTTTTGTATTCTCTCAGAAATCCACGGCTGTTGGAGAACGAAGTAACAAAGAGCTGCCTCTGATTTTTCAACATAGCAAAGATGCAGAAAGTTGCAGAATATCGAATCTCTCAATGGGATTTGGGGAGATGAAGAGAACTGATCTTTTCTGTAGGTCGTATTCAGAACTAAAGAACGTCAAAAGCATGTTCTTAATAATTAAGAATTTCCAGTAGTAACGTGTTAATAATTACGAACACGTTACTACAGGAAAAATCGCGAAATTTACCACAGCGTTTTCAAGCGTTACAAAATCCTCCTCCATCGACTCGGTGGCAGAAATCGCTAAGGCAGTAGTGTCGTAGTGATCTCGGACCGAAGGGTCGCCGGTTCGTGTCCTTCCTCGGTCATGGTTGTATGTGTTCCTTTCACTCCTTATCATCACCATTTTGTTTCATCTACATAGTTACCATAACGTTAACTCCAATAGTGCTCGCTAATGACCTAGATGTTGATGCCACCTTAAATAACGTAGCAAAAAAAAAATATTCCTCCTCCACTGCATCACTGAACTTTGCGAGATGTGAAGGTTGGCTGTGTAGAGGCGGCTTGGTGAGATAACCCCGCTTCGTGCCTCAGTGACACAACCGCGCGCGGTTGGGCGGTGGATCGCCCGGGGCGACGGACTCGCCCGGCGCGCCCGCCATTCATTCGCAGCGACGGGCGCCCCGCTCGCGTATTTCCATTCCTTTGAGCTCTCGACACTCGATCTGCGCACGACCTGTTTATTCCGGTCCTCTGCTCCAACGGGCGCTCGCAGCCCCCGAAAATATACTTCGCGCCCGACAAAAATTCTCCGAAATATTCCTGTTTTTTTTTTTAACTATCGCTCAGAGATGTAATCTCCGTTTGAGTCCGAGACACGTCGGTGGAAATTGAGAGAGCGTGTCGTGGTAATTAGTTTGTGAAGTTTTTGACTGAAACGTAAAACTGTCTTTTGAAGGCGGCATTTCGCAGATGCCCAGACGTGGCTGATCTAATTTGTTTACGTCTGGATCCGAGCCGCTCTCTTCTGCGAAAAGGTGAAAGAACGGCTGGCTAGGCGAAGGATGTTCTGAGAGATCGCTGAACATTCTGCCCCCGAGTGGCTCTGGGATCTCGACGCCCCGGTGCTTCGCGCGGACCAATGTCACGGAGCCGTTCAACCCGCCGCCGCCGCCGTCGTCGTCCCTTCCACGGCGCCAGAGAACCGCTCTGAGATCGCGATCTCGGACGGGAATCTCATCCGGCGGGCCCGGGTGGCGCAGCCGCCGGGGGGTGACATTTCGCGGGGGGTCTATTTCAAGTGGCGTTTCCAGACGGTGCGGAGCTATTTTTCGCGGCGGGGGGTAATGGCGGCGCGACGCGACGCGACGCGACGCGACGCGCGACTCGTGGGAAGCGGCCGGTCGCGGGTATCGGTCGCGAGGAATAGTAGGGATATTCGGGCGGTCACGCATTCCCGCGACGCGACGGGAGCCAAACGAGCGGGCGGGCGGGATGGTGGTAAAGGGGGCCGGGGAGCGGGGGGGGGGGGAGCCCGGCGCCGTCCTTTGTCCTCCGCGATCAGCTGTCGCGGCCACTGGCGCGCGGCCCTCACCTGGTGCCCTCGACTTTGACCTTGGCGTGGGAGCAGGCGGCCCCCGACTTAACGCGTCGCCGACGCGACGCGCGGAGTCGTCTTCACCGATGGGCCTGGACCTACGATAGGTTAAATAAACGCACGAGGAAACGCTCATTTGTAATTACTTTTTTTATTTCGTAAGGTTGAAGTTCAATAAAAGGGTAGGCTTAAAATGTTAACTGGGACATTTTAGAAGGAAGATGATTAGAATGATTTTGTTTAACTGGCAATTCTACAAATATGAAACTCTGACAATTGACTTAGTGCTACTCAGAAATATATTTTAATATACTAGAAATAAAACATAACTGAAATGAAAATTATTTTCAGAGTTATACATTTTAAAATAGTCAATCGGAAACTGCTGTCCATGGGGCTTTTTTTGTACACATGTTAACTATCGCGCTACAGGTAAAAAGGTAAACCTTTTAAAATAATTCTCATCTTATCAGTTGCGTGTACACAGTACTAGTTGTCTCTGTAATCTCCATACGGCATACTTGCATTAGGTTTAAAAATTACACCTCGACAGTGAATATCAATTGGATTACTAAATTATGGTTTATCATTGTGATAGAGAGTTAGTGATGACAACCCAATATTACATACGGCCTCAATTTATGTGACGAACCATTATCTCCGAAAATAGTTACCGTAGTTCTACATTTTTTTAACTTGCTCGTACAGTAGATGGTGTTTTTTGCTGTATGTATTTTTATCTCGCAAGACACTTTCTGTCCCTCATAGGCAGTTTATTCTAAATGCTGGAAAACCCTAGGTATCACACTGTCTGAGAATGTCGGTTTTTACGTTTCGTCGTTGCCCAAAGGACAGGATGCCAACGTATCTTCCATCGTTACATCGATCATCCCTGCCTGAGGAAAGCAAATTCATGGAACTGCCTCTCGAAATATATTACTGTAATACGAGAAAAACATGAACGGCTTAATTATTTGGCATATTCTTGTGAATACCTTAAAGTCAATGACAATGAAGTAGAATGCAAATACATACTTATTAAATGAGAATATCGAAGGAATTAATATCGTTTAATCTCTTACGTTTTATTAAAGTGATACGAAAATTTCTGATACTGTAATAGGGATGGGCGATTATTAAAGTAAAAGCATGTTCAATTAAAATAACATTTTTAAATGAAATGTAGAAGAATGTAATACACACGGTTTTTGCACAAATAAAATGAAACCACTTCATCGAACTAATCTCGATTCTTTTATTATCTTCTAGTAAACGACAAAATAAATAAAATTATTTTACAAAAACCTATTCATATAATACTTATCTCAATAAACGATCTTTAAATGAACAATATCGAAGAGAGAGAGGAGGAATTCCATTTCTAAAGTTCAAAAGTATGTATGTGCTTTCATATTTTCTTCGTCTTGAAAATGAACATTTGAATTAAAATAATCGTGTTAAAAATCGGAAAAATTAATCGTTGTGAACATTAATCGGCGTAAAAATAATAGATTTCAATATTTCGGTTTATCGTATAAAATAAATTGTTGTAATAATCGCGATTGAATCGTCCTAGTACTCATCGCGATTACTTCGCCCTAGTACTCATCGCGATTAAATCCCTATGGTGTAGTCTTGAGTTCCGGAGAGTCGTAAGAGCGCTGATGAACTGTGCGGACGATGTTCGGGTGGGTTGGCGTCGCGGCGTTCTGCGACCGCAGGCTCCCAGGCGGTGGCGAGGCGAGACGAGACGAGGCGGGGGCGCGCCGCCTGCGGTCTGCACGCGCAGGCGACGCCTCCGTTTTGAGGCTTCGGGTTCGTGTTACGCGCCACGAGCGTCGCCCGCCCCCGCTGTCCTCCCCCTCCCCTCCCCCGCCCCCTGGTCTCGTGGTGCCCACCCGCCCGTCCGCCACGTAGGTCGCGTGCGCAGAATCCGCCGTGCGGGGGCGAAACCGGTGACGAGACGATTATTCGTGGCTGTCATGTTTCTAGGCCACTCGCCCCACGATGTAAATTACTCTTCGCGAGATAATCTTGTATGAAATTAGAGGATGGTTCCTTAAACGAGGAAGGACTTTGCTGGGTGGAGTAAAATATGGTTCTTGAGCCTCCAAAAAAAAAAAAAAAAAATCTTACAAGGGTTCTGTTTAGGCAAATTGGATATCACGCTCATTGTTTCACGCATTGCCCATATTCTCTTGTGTAATGATTCTTTATGCTTGGACCAAACGTCTTTCTGTAATTGTCTTTAATTTGCCTTTCAAACTCATTATTATCGCTTAACTCTCCTTATGAAATGAGAAAATTCGAAGGTTAAACAACTACAAATGACAATAATTAGTCGTGTAATATTTTTTGTTCAACATTAACGCGCAAAAAGCAAGAACGCTTAGTCAACACCGGTAGCATAAAATTCGTGCTGGTGAGTCGCTGCCCCCGGGATTCTCCGAAACAACTCTAAACAATGGCGGTCCCCTCCCCCTCAATCAACCCAAAATTCTTGGTAGCCCGCCTACCTTGGGAGGAGGACATCTCGTAGTAACATCATCCCGCGGCAGTGTATGCTGCACCTGGGAGGAGCCGCCCCGCCCCGCCCCGCCCCGCCCCGCACCACCTCGCTCCACCCTCCCTAACCGCTCCGCCTCGCTCAACCCTCCCGTCCCACCAAGCCCCGTCGCGCCCCGTCACGCCCCGTCACGCCCCGTCACGCCCCGTCACGCTCCGCCACGCTCCGCCTCGCCCCGCCTCACTCCACCCTCTCGTCCCGTCTCGTCCCGCCCCGCTCCGCCTCACTCCGCCCCGCCCCGTCCCGCCCCGCCCCTCTCCGCTCCGCCTCGCTCCGCTCCGCCTCGCCCCGCCTCACTCCACCCTCTCGTCCCGTCTCGTCCCGCCCCGCTCCGCCTCACTCCGCCTCCTCCGCCCCGCCCCGTCCGTCCCCGCCTCTCTCCGCTCCGCCTCGCTCAACCCTCCCGGCCCACCCCGTCCTGCCCCATTCCGTCCCGGCCAAGCCCACCCCACCCCACCCCACCCCACCCCACCCCGCCCCGCCCCGCCCCGCCCAGCCCCACCCCTGCTCCACCCTGCCCCGGCCCGGCCCGCCTCGCCCAGCCCGCCTCGGCCCGCCCCACCTGCCCGCGGGTCGACGCCCGTCGCGGGCGTTCGCGGGGCGTCGCTCGCTTGTCACGCGCGCGGACGTGGGCCGCGCTGACGTCACGGCGCCGCCCGCGGACCTCCGCGACGGTCACCCCCGGCGCCCACCGCGCGGACCGCGGAAAACATATTTCCCTTGGCAGGGCGCCTCGCCCCGCCCCACCCAGCCCCACCCGCCGCCTGGGACGCTGCAAACGCCCCCGTCGCTTTACTTGCTTCTCGTCGCCGGCTCTTCTGTTTATTTCGCGAACGGCTGATATTCTAAATATCTAAGAGTAGAAAGTCTTTTGAATACGTTTGTTGAATTTAAAGTGCATTGAGAAGTAAGCAGTTTTTTCTGTAGTCAATCACATTAGTCATCATTGGTAGACTAGGAACTGAGGTTAGAAGTAAATATAAGAAAAATCAGATACAATTCAGATACGATCTTCTGCAGAACGATCATGAAGATATAGCTGGTTGCGATATCGGATGTTGGTTTCTTCATTCTTCGTAGATATTCTACGATTTTCTTTTTCTTTCCTAGATCCACGTCGTGCTTGTTTGTAGAGCGCCTATACAATTTCAAACGATAGTTTTCGTTCGCGACAGACACAACACTCCAGAAGTGAAAGTATTATTTTCGCTTTCGCGTGGAGATTACAGCGCTTTGCCGACAAGATCATCTCTTTTACTCTCCGCTGCATTACGCGAACGCCGCGTTCTCCCGCTTTCTACGCGGGAAGATAAGGTTGCCGTGCCGTCAAATTCCCTGTGCCGTCCCACATTTAAATAAATCGCTCTACGGTAGATGGGGAATGAAATGATTACGCTCCTTGGGAAATGGGAAATTTGAAAAAGGACGGTTCTATTTCTCACGTCTCTATCGTATTGACATACATCTCGAGATTCCAGATCTTGAAATAAATGACTCCAACACTGACGTGGTGTGCGGTCCATGATCTCAGCACGTCTCGCTCTTGCAGAGAGAAAAATGCTTGTTCGTAGCAAACGATTCCTGCTTGCTACGTACAGGCGGTGAAAAATGTGCCAAACTGTTTGTTTCGTGTAACAAGAGAAAAGTTCATTGCACTCAAAAGTCATTATTCATTTTATTATTTATTTTACGTCAAAAACAGTTACAAAATGCGTGTGACGTGATACGGAAGGAAGTGAATTCTGTGCAAGTTTTTATAATTCTATGATTCTTACCCTCAGCCATATACTACTTGAAGTTTGAATACAGAAAGAAAAGGAGCCTTTTTTGCGAGGTTTGTTAACAAATATTTGCTACGGTGTAATAAAATCTATTTTCAAGGGTAAATCAGCAATAAATTTAGGGTCTTGTCCTTTGTGAAGGAATAATACTTCCTGCCGCGGCAGCATGGAGAACGATAATTTAAATAACTATATTTCCCACTGAATTAAGCCTCAGTTCGAACTAATATCTCTCTTTTCCTGCAAACATGTTCGTTCCAACTATGCAAAAGTTGACGTGCGATATAGACATTTCAAATTTGTTTTTCTGTCGGTATTTCTTCAATATAGTATTATACTATTTTTGGTCTTTGAATTTTTAAAGACAGATAATTTTTGATATTAACATTTATTACATAATACATAGCGCAACGTTTAGGAAATTGTTTCCATCAGGCATAAATGAAATAAATAAATATATTATTTAAACAATGGTAGTTATAAATAGAAAAGATATTTGTTTACATAATGTAGGTTTATTTCATTTATGCCTGATAATGAAAACAAATAATTTTCGAAACGTTGAGCTGTGTATTATGTAATAAATATTAATATCAAAACTGTTCTGTCTTCACAAAATCGAAGAGCAAAAGTAGTATAATATATTGATGTAGCCATGTCGTTCCCTCTGCGTGTGTGTTTGGGCGTGGCGGGGCGTGGGGCAGGCAAAGTCACCCCGAGGGCGGCCCCCGGCGGGGCGGCGCTGGCTCGCGGGCTTGGCACCTCGGGGCGCTTCGCCGTTGGCAGCGGGCCGGGCCGCCGTGCCGCCGGGCCGCGCCGCCGAACCCCTGGCCGCTCACCCCGAGCGCGCCCGGTCGCCCGCACACTCGCCATCCGCTCGTGGCACTGCACCGCCCCTCACTAGCTTCTCAGCTAGGTCGAATTCAGTCGCTGTCTGGAGGAGAAATCTAGCGGTCGCCTGCACTGATCGGTGGTTTTCCGTGGTTTCTCCCATCAACAACAGGCGAATGCCAGAGCAGAACCCTCACAAACGGGCCAAGGACCGCGCGTGATCTTTTCTTCCTCTTCCTTGTCCTATCCTCGCCCCTTAAACATACTCCTTACACTAACATTCACTACACTAATACACACCCCGGATCTCGCCATCCAGCGGGGAAAGATCACTGCATGCACTACACTTACGGGACTAATGACCAAAGCTGTTGACGCGCCCGAAATCTCTAACAATGAACCCAACCAATACGCACCACCGTGCGTAATATCTGCACCCCCTCGAAACTCCCCCTCGGTGCACGAAGCACGTGTGGCTACGGAACACCAGTCACTGGGGAAGTGGTGTTTTCGGCGGGCGATGAAGACGTTTTGTGGTGCTCTTGTGAAGGAAACCGGAATTACTTGAGATTCGTTGAAATCTTGAAGTCCATCAGTCAAAAAATGGTTTAAATTTTCTTTTTTCATCACACATAATCCATCGTAAAGCTGGATTGCTGTGAGATTTCAAATTTTTCAGTAAAGGTTGTTCCAAACACGCAAAATCTAAAACTCTCTTGTAGATTGAACAGTTTTAATATATTTCAGTTCATTTTTTTTTACTTCGTGTGATTTTAACTTGGTACAATCGAAATTTAGACTCCCTGGGATTGTACTGTCATGAAAGTTGAAAACTGGCGTAGTTAAGCGTTTAAAAAAAGACGTATTTTTTCTAACGCTGGACATCTGTGAATGTAGAAACAGAAATGTCTCCTCTTAGTCCGATTGGAGGTGCTCTATACATCTTGAGTTCTCGTAGCCCAGCGGAGAACGATCCGTTACTCAAAGCCTACTCCGCTCGCTCTCCACTGTTTTCAATCTGGCGCGAGGAGGGTAGCACGCGACCTGCAGAGCTCCCGGCAACGCAAACCCAAGCAAACACTTCCCCTCGCCCGTCGCGCCCCCGAGTGTCCGTCGCGCAAGGCCGCCACGCGTCGCCGCTGCCGCCCCCGCAGTGGCGGGGTTCACTCGACGGCGGCGGCCGCCGCCGCAGCCGGCGATATCTCGACCAGCGATCGATCGCCCTTCTCCCCACCCCCCGCCGCCCTCCGCGCGCCCCGCGCTCCTTACGTATGGAGATCAGATGCAAAGCGCCTTCCGTATTGACCGGTTCCTGGCCCGTTCGAATCACGCCATGGAGCTCTCGCCGCCGCCTGGGCGCACCCCCGCCCGGCCCGCTACAACTACGTTCAGCCCCGCTCCGCCCCGCTCCGCCCCGCCCCGCGCTCCTACCCGCACCGCACTCCCCGCTCCACACTGCCCCGCACCTTCCCGCTCCACACCCCCTCTTTCCGTCCACCATCTCGCTCGTCCCGTCCCGTCCCTTTCCGTCTCGTCCCGTCCCGTCCCTTTCCGTCTCGTCCCGTCCCGTCCCTTTCCGTCTCGTCCCGTCCCGTCCCTTTCCGTCTCGTCTCGTCCCGTCCCTTTCCGTCTCGTCCCGTCCCGTCCCTTTCCGTCTCGTCCCGTCCCGTCCCTTTCCGTCTCGTCCCGTCCCGTCCCTTTCCGTCTCGTCCCGTCCCTTTCCGTCTCGTCCCGTCCCGTCCCTTTCCGTCTCGTCCCGTCCCTTTCCGTCTCGTCCCGTCCCTTTCCGTCTCGTCCCTTTCCGCCCCGTCCCTGTCTTTCGCGAATCGATTTTTTACGCCACGATTCCCCCTCCGCCCGCGAGGGGATGAAGACCTCCGGTGAACCAGGGTGGCATCTTTCCCCCGCGGCGGTCGATGATCATGAATTTATTTTCTTGGAGAATATGCTTCCTGCTAGAACCGAAAGAACGGGAGGGCTTGGAAAAAATCTAGACATTTCCCTTCGGTTTTCAATGGATTCAATACGAAAGCTCGGATGGTTACAAAAATATGGTAACTTCATGGTTTATAAATTTGAAATAATCAAGTCTCAAATTGCGTTTCAGTTTAAAGTTTGTCTTCTCCTTCTAATTAGTAAAGCCTTTCGAACATCCTGGAAGCATAAAACATGAGATAGACAAGTGAATAGTAGCTTTTACTTCATTCATCACTTAAACATTTCGAAGTTATCTCAGAACCATTTTTTGGTGACTAGAATGCGATAGTAGAATAATCATTATTTTAATTGTGCGATGTATAGTTTTGTCTTGCGTATTACAGTTATTATTATTACTTAGCCACTTTTTGGCGCATTGAATCTCTGGAGGGGGAGGGAACTCTTCATTCGCTCGTGTGGGCCAAAGGCGATTTAGTGTCCTCTGCGCTGGCAAGGAACGTCCCCACCTTCAGTTCTACTTTGCCCGAGACGTCTCAACTTCAGGCGGTTTTTGTGTTTCCTTCGTGATTCGCGCAAATTTTTCGCTTTGATGTGAACCCGCCTCGAACCCATTGCTGATTTTATGATCCGACGCCTAGTCGTTGCCCGCGTAAAATCTTCAATCTAGGCGTGTGTAAATTGATCGAGCGTGCATAAACAACCTCGAGAAAAAGCGTTATCTAGGAGCAGGTGCTTACAATCGAATCGAATTGAGAAATGGGTGTTATCGACCATAGTAAGGACGTTTCAAATTGTCGTGAATGGGGGCGTGCGAAGTAAATCTTAGTGACAGGTTCAGATAGCGAAATGCGTGAGAATTCATGCCAGTCGTACTTGACATTTTTTATTCAAGTGATGGATTGTTTTAATGCTAATTTCATTTTCAAGAAAAAGTATAGCGAACACTATTCTCCCGTCAATGTTTGTAAGAATATCAATTTCTGGAAAAGAGAAAACATTTTGCTACAAAGTACAGCTCCTTCAAATTATCTTCGTAGTGTATGTTTCCCGATGAGTTGCACTGTGTATTCTTCAAATGTCAGCTCTCCCAAATCTTGTTAGAGCTTCGGAAAAGAAAGGAAAGTTTTTCTGTTAATGCATGAACGATCAGATACTTTCAGTTCTACGGGTAGTAATGTTGAACTCGTACTACGCTGGAGGCATTGCAGGTTACTTCACCAATGTAAATGTAAGATTCAGGGGAATGTTAACGCGCGATAACGAAGGCCCTGGAGATCGAAATTGGGCAACGAGCGGCCGCTTTCAGCAGTGGCGCCTTTTCTTCATTTCCCGGCTCGGGCGGCGGCGGCGGCGGCGGCGGTCGGCGCTCTCTCTCCGCACGCTGCGAGAGGGCGGGCGAGGGAGGGCGAGGGCGTGCGGAGGAGGTGGAGGAAGACGAGGAGGAGGTGCGAATCAGAGCGGAGAGTCCGGCGTGCCGCCGCCGTCGCCTGCACAATGGACGAAGACGGGCGGGCGCGTCGGCGCCGGCGGTTACGGCCGGGCGGGCGGGCGGCGGGCGCGCATGCTAACCGCTGTGCTGGGAGGGAAAGGCTCGTGAATACATTAGCGCTTATCAGCGGCGGTTTATCGCGTCGGTGGGGGCAGGCTTTCGCGCGCCGCCCGCGCCCGCCGCCGCCGCCGCCGCCGCCGCCAGCGCCACCGCGGGCGCGCCCTCGCGGCTCGGCGCGCAGTTACTCTGGGCATTCCTTGAACTTGTGCGTAGGGTTTGTTTCAACCGACATTGTCTCAAGGTAGTTTCTTCTTCATTGAAATTGGTCGTAAATACCCATTTGTGCGTGTGTGATAGAGATGAATATTCTTCAATAATACAAGTGAGATGAGATTTTTTTTTTGAGAATTCTTTGAAACGCTTGCATCGTGGGAAATTTATTAACTAATCAAAATTGTTATGTTTATGTTGCTTTTTTATTTGTTATTCACACGATATAACGTCTTTTTAATGTACATTGTATTAGTGTTGAAATGAAGAAAAAAAAATTAAGTGTCTTATGTGAAGTGCTAACATTCACGTACTGGGTCTTGAATAATAGGTACAACGTTCAATAGTCCTGTTGGGCGTGGAATATGGGAACAATCATGGTCGTTCACCCCGCGTCTTTTATACTGACTCAAATCTTCGATTCTGTGCCGTGCACGGCATCGATACATGCATTTGAATTCCGTAGCCCTTTCACCTTCTAGTGTTCTGGAGCGACATGGGAAAGGTTATCGTTCTCAGAACTCCCCGAATACCATTATAGTGGAATACAGTCCATTATATTTACATCTTTGGAGAAAAATAAAAATTTCAATGTATCATTTCACGGAAAATACAAATCGAATAGCTTCGATGATGATAGTTTTGAATGGTCGTCTTAAAATCGGTTGAAAATTGCTCTTGGATAGCTAAGCACGCGCGACTGGCGAAAAGGTATCGGAAGTGGGCGGCGTGGATTTCAACCGCAGGCTGTCGGTGGGAACCGCGCCGCGGAGAGCAGCTCTCGGCGCGTGCGTGCCTCCCCCCCCCCCCACCCGAGCGCGCGCGGGGGGTCTTCGCTCGGCGCGGGTGGTGCGTAAAACTCCTCCGCCGGAAGCGCGAACGGCCGCTGAGGAAAGACGGCGACGGTACAAGACGTTTCGCTGTCTTCAAAGACTGGTGGACGTAGCTGGCTGTTCTCTCATACTTCGTGCACTCCTGCTTTCCTGCGCGCAGATCTGCTCGTGATCCGGGAAATGCTGCCAGAGAGATGTTTTGTAGTACGATTGTATACGTGAAACGCAGTTTTTCTATTTGTGATGTATTTTTTTAAAATGTATAAAAAAGTGCCATAGTCGTTAGTTAGTTAATGTCTTATTTTACGTGGCGAGACTCGGGCCATCAGGCTCACTCTTCCATCTAACCACGCAAATTTCGCTACGCTCCTTTTACCACCTAGCGGGTCTTGGGCGACGAAACAGGCGGATCTCAATTTTGCTCAGAGGCTTCTTTTAGGCTTGAGGATATTTTATGTGCAGTTAATCTACTACATGGGACAGCGGGCTTTACTTCCCCTCCGAAGGAAGTCGTACGAAGGATTTTTTTGTCGTTTGTCAATTTTTTATTGACACGAATTAACATTTTCTAACGAAGACTTTCCTTTCCGCTTATCTTTTTTTAATTAATCTTCTATTTTTCGTGCAAGACGGTCTGCTTTTCTTAATTCCACATCTCCTGCTGTTCTTATAGACTCTTCGGCTTCCTGTTCTCGAAATCTCTCTCCACTTGTTTGAAACCACAACATGTCACAACAGTCGAGCCCACTTCCGCCCCCTCCTCCTGTTTTCTTCCTACTCTTCCCCTTCCTTCCCTTGTAACACTCCTGCGGAGGAGTGTGCCAATCAGATAAGCGCCCGACAGCGGCGAACAATACAGCAATAAAACTTCATCAAGTGGGTAATTTTAAAGACATCTCGAGGTATTGCGGCGACACCGCCGAGCGACGCATACTAAAGGCTGGCGGCCTGATGGGGCGGGGGCCGGGGCGGGGGCCGAGGCGGGGGCGACACGACACCTCACCCCCCAGCGGGGGATGAGATGGACGCGTGAGGTAGCGTGAGCGGCGTGTGTGCTTAAGGGTGCGAGGTGGCCGCGGAGATGGTCATCGGCCTCCGGGCAGCGTTATCTCGAGGTGCCGTCCCGGGCGTGATGGAGTCGTGGCTTTACGAGAAGCTGTAAAGGCCTCCCCTGATTACCCTGGGGCGTGTAGTGCGTCCGAGCAAAGATTGATGACGGACGTAATACGTGCAGTCGGATTGCTTTTGCTTCTCGAATTTTAAGATATCAGCGGTTTTGATGGGCACACCTTCAATTATTCATAAAATTTGAACATGCCGCATGTTGATTTACATTACTGCTCAGGTACTTCCGAAGGGAACACGGCCGGTCCGGAGCAATTGTGATTTCAATGTACGTCAGTTTCAAATTTAGTGAAGGGCGAGAAATATTTTTACTACTAATGTTGTAATTAAGGTAGTTCACAAGATAGCTGTAGAATAGAATAAAACATTTTATTTTCGGCTGTGAAATGAAGATTCAACGGTATAAAACCTACCTGATTTATATTGTTTTTAGATGCGTCTCTGTTTCTTCGGAATAGAGATGTTTACTTCCGTGTATTCTTTCACTGAAGTAGAAAATTCATTTTTACAAAAAAAAGCACGCAAAGAACATAAAAACCAGCTGGAGAAGAATGAGTAAATAGCAACAGACGCCTGTGTATTTTGACCGTAAGTAGGTGAAGGTCTGCTCCATTATATCCGTTCACTAACGAGAACAATACCCGCGTTCTCGGCGGTAATGTGACGAAGCATAAACACATACAGCTCGTGCAGGTGGCGCGGTCACGCGGATTATTCTCGGCACAAAGCGAAGCAGGTGCATGTTTGCGGATTCGGTGGGATAACTGTCGGCGTACCGGGCCGGTATCCGAGTTTGCGGGTTCAAACCCGATCGAAGCCGTGGATATTTAAGGGCGAAAAAATCTTTCGTACGTCTTCCTTCGGAGGGGAAGTAATGCCGACTGTCCCATGGGAGTAGATTTACTGCATGTAAAATATCCTAAAGTCCAAATAAAACCTCTGAGCTAAATTCAAACTGCCTGTTTCGTCGCCCAAGTAATACCTTCTTTCTTCCCTAGTAGGTGAAAGGAGCGTAACGAAATTTGCGTGGTCAGACGGAAGAGCAGGCCTCATGGCCTGAGTCTCGCCACGTAAAATAAGGCACTCATTCATTCATTCACACTGTACCAATATGCATGCTGTATATCTCCATGATACTTGACACACATTTCCAGGCATTTAAACACAACAAAAATTGGGAACAGGGGTCGGTGACCAGAAGGGTCTATAGATACACCTCAAACGATCACAATTTTGAGAACATTCTGTGATATCACCCTAAAGTGGTACCTATTATTTGAAATGTGCCTTTTGGTGCCCCACTAAAATTTCTCGAGCACGAACATCACTTACATTATTTGCTAAAGTACCGATCTCGTTGGCTAGTGATAGCAGCAAGATTTTTGATTTTGAAGTAAAGACGGAGCGGCGTGCTCCAACAAAAGAACTCTGAAACGCCGCCTCGGACGCCAGACGCCGGAGGACCGTCGCGGCGCGTAGCCCAGTGCTAGACGCGACCTTGCCGCGCGGCGCGCCGCAAATAGCCGGCGGAGACGGCGGCGAGACGCGGCAGGAAGCGGCGGTGCGCGCCGCGGCCTAAAGATACGTCGCCGCCTCCCGCCGCCGCGACCGAAGTACGGGGCGTCAACTTGAGCATGTGCGAGGTGGCAGTGGTGAAGGCGGGGGGCGGAGGCGGGGACGGAGCGAAGGGCGGTGCCCGAGGGGGCGGGGCTGGGGCCGGACGGCGAGCGGCCAGTGAGGCGGCGGGGAAGCAAGGTCAGGCAAGGCCACCAGGGGTGGTGTGGGTGTGGGTGCGGGTGCGGGGCGGGGAGTGACGCGGTTGGCGAGTCGAGAAGTGGGGCACCGCTTAGCGATCATGCGTGTCAGTCCCCGTCCTCGCCACCTGTCCTCTCCTTCGTCCTGCATCTTCTGCGACCATTGGATGGTTGGGTTGGTTAGTTGTTAGTGATTCCGGCCACGTCAACTACAGAGGTCATGAGTCCCGTGAGTGTGGTGCATGTTTTTTCATCTGTAGGTGGCGGTGATCTTCCCCCGCTGGATGGTGAGATCCGGCGCCCGCGTATCGTTGACTAGCGGGGGTTTCCCCAACCAGGTTTCTCCCACCAGCGAGGCATCAGGTATCTCCCAACCTAGACAAGCTCTAAGCTCTCGTCAGGTCTCCCGGCATGTGTGCGACCATTATTGGTCTTCCACTGCTCTGTTAGTTAATGATTTCGCACTAAAACTGCGTCCCGCGAAGAACTGCATTAAAGCTTGCTCGGGCAAATGTTCTCCCAACGCTTCGCGGTGTGGGAGGCAAGACAGAGTGAAATACGAATTCCTGGTCAATACATTCCTTTGACCTGCCATCGCATTTCCACTTGAACTGAACTACGAAAACATAGGTCATCGCGTGATGATTCGTAAGTTACTGCGGTATCACAAATATCCTACATTCCTGTCATCTAAAATTCATACGTACGAAGTTCGGAAACCACACATTTCATATCCTTGAAGTAGTTTTAATTATGTCAATGCTTTGCTTCCAATTGTGTGACTTATAATACATAAGTGCCGATAATGGAACCTTTGCTAAAAGTTGTTAAAAATATTGTTTAAATAGATTCAGTTGACAGGTCAACGAACCCTCTACTCATCTTTCACATATGACGGCTGAGCGCATGAAGGAGAGATGCTTCCCTCTTCCTCCGCCCTTAAAAGCGCCATACCTGTCGACGCACAGCACCGACGACAGCTAACAGACCCGCCCGCCGCGTCTTCTTCCTCGGGGCCTCGTCACAAGCGCGCACCTTTCAGCGACGCGTGGGGATTATGATGCGGAAATTTATAAACCTGAAAATGCCTGCGCGGTAAATCGGGTTAATGGGATAATTTCCCGAAAATAAACCTCCCGTCGCCGCGTGCAGTCGGCGGAGGCGTCGGGAGACGACGCGAGCGGTGCCGCAAAAAACTTCCCAGTCGCCCCCCCCCGAAGCGCGACGTCATGCGTCGCGACACCACTCCCCTCCCCTCCCTGCCATGCTGCGCCGTCTACCCTCGCCGCTACCAGCCGCTGCCTCGCCTCTCGCCGGCTCCTGCTGTCACTCCCATCCGTTTTCCACTGCTCCTCGCCCTGGTACACCGCTTCACATCGGTCCATCCCGTCTTGTTCTCCTTGTCCCTTCCCGCCTCAGTTCCCTGCTTCCATCTTGTCCCGCCCCTACCCATGCCATGCCATCCCATGCCATGCCATCCCATGCCATGCCATCCCATGTCATCCCATCCCATGTCATCCCATCCCATGTCATCCCATCCCATGTCATCCCATCCCATGTCATCCCATCCCATGTCATCCCATGTCATCCCATCCCATGTCATCCCATCCCATGTCATCCCATCCCATGTCATCCCATGCCATGCCATGCCATCCCATGCCATGCCATGCCATGCCATCCCGTTACCATCACCACCACCACCCACCACTATTAGTGTCAAAAGTGATTCTCCAATCCAGAACGTTTCATATCCCGCCACCATGCACCGTCCATCATCCATTATATTTTCTCTTTACTAATCGTTCTTTAGTCACTTCTCCCCATTTGCTCGATCCAATCCCGAGCGGTATGCGAACCCAGTAACACCATCCCACCTTGCCTCGTGCACCACGTCGCCTCTCTCCCTTTCCGCCGGTGCGGCCGCCGCCGCCGCCGCGAAGGTCGCCCAGGGCGACGAGGCGCGGGCGCGGGGGCGCATCGCGTATTCTTACCGGCGCCTCATCTGTCAAGCAATCGTTTACAGAGGCGCGCGGGAGGGAGAGAGAGAGATAGATGCCGCCGCCGCCGCCACCTATTTTTAAAATCAGACGCGGACTCGCTGTATATTTAGCGGCGGGAAAACCATCATTAGAAACCGGGTATGCCCTTTTCATTCATGCGAGTTGCCTTTAATGTAAGGTCTGTGTTTCACCACGTCGCGTTGGAGAATCTCCCTTCCGGAGTATTAATCATGAACCAACAGTGTGGTGAATGAAAGGAGTAATGTATTGAAAAGTGGAGGCGTCATTCAGTATAGTAAAATGAGGCTTTTACTTTTATATTGGAAACTATAAGAAATTGAATTGAACAGATTGGTTAGTGGATTTGCGGAAAAAATGTATTCTCTTTTACACATTCGTAGTGAATTATTTGGAACATCCTACGTGGTTTGCCGCCATTTAATTTTTAATAGCTCAATAATTTCAATAGAATTTTGTGCTGTTTTACACAGTTTTATTCATTGTACATTTTTATAATTAATTCAACAAAATGCAAATAATTGCAAATCTGCTGGCGGGCGACCGCTCGAACACCTTACAGTACATTGTGAAACGATGATGTAATGATGGGTAATAATACGACAATGTAATATTACGATACGAGCGAGGAACGAGCGAGTATCGTAAACTTCACACGAGTGTATTAATACCCATTACATTGAATTCCATACGTTTTTTCAACGACTTCATAAAGTCAAACTATTACATTGAATCATTTCGTGGAGTTCACATGCAGGATACAGCCTGGCCACCTAGCAGACAAACACTCTGCTCTAGCTACAGCTACCCTGCCGCAGGTGGCATTGGTTTACCATTGCGCTACTCAAATAGGTTTCAAATGAAATTAAATCTCAACTTATTTTTAATAATATTCCACGTAAAAAAAATTACTACTCATAAACTAAATGAAAACTGACATAGTAAAATATTAGCCGCAAATTCGTGTATACAATCGAACGAAACATTTACTTGAACTATTCTCAATGATTAATGAAGTGTCAAATACTTGGCTTGTAAACTTTTGTGATTGGTCATGAACCTGTATCGTAATAAGTATCATTATGCCACGGGTTGCAGCCATCAAATGAGGGCATTACACAACGGGAGTAGAAAAACTAATAATTTTATCCCTATAATGTCCATTCCCGACGGCAAACCCGTAAACACAGCGTTGACCAGCAATATCCCGATTAGGGGGGTGCCGCTCTGACCCAGTTCGCCGGTTGGAAAACCCGCGCCGGTCGCGCGCTTTCCGAGAGCTTTCGCCGGCGAGAAGTCGCGAGTTTTCTCGCCGGCGGCGTAACGGTCGCGCTTCCTGCGTTGCCTCGCTGCGTGCGCGTGCGTGCGCGCGTCTGGGTGCGTGTTCGCCGGGACGCGGCGGCGACACGAGTACAAGACGCGCGTGACCGATGCGCCGGACAATGCGTAGTGTCCGCGCCGCGGCATGCGTAAGCGTCTCCTCCGGAACAGCGGAGCTCGGTGCTTGTTCTTGCTGCGTTGTACAGTTGCTTGTTCGAGGAGTTCGCATTATATGTTAATTCATGTGGATTAATGTTCATAAGTCGTTATATGTTTACACGTGTCGTGCAGTTGAGGAATGATGGTGGAGAAAATTAATTAATAATTAATGGAAGAATAAATTTGGCGACAATCACTAACAGAAAAGTGTATAGTGAACGTTCGGTTCTAGTGAACGTTCGGTTCTAGTGAACGTTCGGTTCTAGTGAACGTTCGGTTCTAGTGAACGTTCGGTTCTAGTGAACTGAAGTCATTGGTCCAGTTTCACTTACATTTAAGATTCGGTTATAGTGAACCTCGATCTCGGCTATAGTGAACGTAGAAAAAAAGTCCTGGAAATGAATTGGATCTCGTATGTTATTACGAGATTGAAAGGGCCTTCGGAGAGTGGTCTGGTGTTCCAACAGTTGCAAGAGATATTAAAAGGTGCTAAGACTGCATTACCATATTTAGAGACGGAGGACCATGCAGAATCAAATATGAAGAGAGCACGAACGCTGGAGACGGATCTAAGCACGAAGCACACAATTGAAAATAACAAATTTTTAAGGAAGAATAAATTAAAAATTTTCAGTTCGTGCCGTTAATGTATTTTGCTTTATCTCTATCTTAAAATCAATTATTATAAAGAAATTTCATTTAATTTTCACATCATCGGATATAGTGGACCTCGGATATAGTGAACCAAACATTAGTCCCCAGAAATTCACTATAACGGGAGTAGACTGTATACACGGTTTCATTTATATTATTCCAGATTTTTGGCTTCTTAAAGAGAGCTTCATGTGTGGGTCATACTTTTTTAGAACCATTTGAAATTAATCAAAAATTAAAAAGTGATCATCTCTGACGGTTTACGAAATTCCTTTAAAAGTAAAAGTGAGATTTCTTCTCGCTCCCCGCACACTCTCCGTGGCTACAAAAGCACACACTGCAGCGTTGCCACCGTGCACCCAGGCGCCCCTCCCCCTCCCCCTCCCCCCCAGCAAGGTGAGTCGAGGGGTGAGACTTCCAGGAGAGTTATTTGAGGAGAATCTCGCGGGCAGGCGTCTCGAAATATCTGAAACGTGACGTCACTGCCGCTTCCGCTGCCGCCGTCGCCGCGGCGGCGCCACAGGATCAAAGAGTAAACAGCCGCGCCGGGGATCGAATTTCCGCCGCGCGTATTGAATCGGAGGCGGGCCGCCTGCTAATGCGCGCCCCGTTGCGCCGCCGTTTTGGTAATGCCGCGAAGTCTCCGGTGAAGGCCGTTCACTTGTTGGTACACATCACCGTCGCACGGAAATAGGCAAAGACAATGAAATTTCTTTTCACTTCCCGCTAAATACTTAATATTTGGACATTTGATCTGCGCTCCATTCAACTCTATTTTTGATTTTATTTAAAGAGTACACCAATGATATGCCCTCTAACATCAATCTGACAACTAATGAGGAGTACTTTCACCTAAAATTTTTGTTATTTAAGGTTACATCAACTTCTCCGTCCTTAGCGACCACTATTGGTGTTAACGTTATGGTAACTGTGAAGATGAAACGATATGGTGATAAGGGGTGATAGGGCGAACACACATACAACCATGCCCGAGGCGGGACTCAAACCCGCAACCCTTCGGTCCGTGATCGCTACGAAACTACAGCCTCAGCGATCTCGGCCACCCCATCTGCATCTAAATTGTGTAGTTTAAACTCATTCTTTGCACTACATTTTTACGTCAAATTTCTTCAGAACTCTGCTCGCAGTTTGTATAAATAAATATTTTATGTCCTGCTCTCGAAGTATTTCAGAACTTATAAAATCTATTTTCTTCACGTGGTCTACTCCGTCTTCTCGTGCCTTGCCCCGACTTTCTCCACTCGCGTACTGTCTGGTTGAAGTGGCGCGCCCACCCCACGTGACCGACGCCCCACGCACGCGGCGGCTATTGCCAACAGTACAGCTGAGTTCGCGCAAAAATTCGCGAGGAGACAAAGCACTCGGCGGGGCCCCTTTCGTCCCGACACCGCGCCGCGCCGCGCCGCGCCGCGCACCATTTGGCCCACGTAGTTCGGCGCCGCCCCCGCCCCCGCCCCGCCCGAATCAGCTGTCCGCGCGCCGGGGCCTTGGCGCCGCCGACGCCGCGGCGCGCCAGCGCCCCCGCGCACGCCAGCTGACCGCCGCCCCGCCCCGCCCCGCCCCCGCCCCCGCCCCCGCCCCCGCCCGGCACGCTCCGTCACCCGCCCTGGCCGCTAGACTTCCCCGCTGGTGGGAGAGTCCTGGTTAGGGGGAGACCCCGCTAGCTGACGGTGGGTCGGCGCCGGATCTCCTCATCCAACGGGGGAAGATCGCCGCCATCTCCTGAGGAAAAACATGCACTACACTACCACATATTCCGGGAGACTGGTCGGAAGCTTAGAGCTTGTCCCGGCTAGTGCGGTGCCCCGCTGGTGGGAGAGTCCTGGTTAGGGGGAGACCCCGCTAGCTGACGGTAGGTCGGCGTCGGATCTCGCCGTCCAAAGGGGGAAGATCGCCATCTCCCGAGGAAAAACATGCACTACACTACCTCCTATTCTGCGAGATCGGTCGGAAGCTTAGAGCTTCTCCTGGCTGGGGAGGTGCCCCGCTGGTGGGAGAGTCCTGGTTTGGGAGAAACTCCGCTAGCTGACGGTAGGTCGGCGCCGGATATCGCCAACCAGCGGCGGAAGATCATCGCCATCTGCCGAGGAAAAAAGCATGCACTACACTAACGGGACTAAAGACCTAAGCTTAAGCTGTTGACGTGCCCAGAATCACCAACCAACCAATCCCCAGGGGCGCTCCTCTGGCCCGGAGACGGTTGTGGCGGTATTTTACCGGTTTCTGGGCACAGCCTTGGTCTCTGTAGCGCTGTCATTTTACGCAGACTGGGGATATCATTACCAGCTCCTGACAAGTGGATGAAAACAGAATTCCCAGTTATTTCAGAAAATATTGCGAATTTTTTCTCAAGAAAACGTTTTAATGAAAGATTAATTTTTTTCTAAAAATACTAGCATGTAGTCTTTTTTGGCTGAGTTGTACATATTTTTAATTTTTTAAGAATTCGTGATGTTTTCATACTCTGCTTACATTCAAGAAGTATCGGTGTGAAATTAATAAACAATTCCCTTAATAAACGCCACATTGTGCACCTACACTGTCAGTAATTTCTGCATTACTTTTAATGTAAAAGTACCTGAAACTCACTTTTATGTACATAAATAAAATTTAATGTACACGAACAGAAAATTTAATGTACAAAAGTTAAGTCTAAATTAAAATCAATGTAGATTTAATTTACATGTAAAGTATTAAATTTAATGTGCAGTTACATCAATCTCCCGTTAACGTACAAGGTACATTAAACTTAATGTATAGTATTACATTAAATCTACATTAAATTTAAAATAATTTCTGACGGTATAACATCTAGCATACAAAAACTATCCAGTTGGCGAACCACCCCTGTGGGGAAGCGAGAAGTGTCGGGGCGTCGCGGCGGCCGCCGGCGTCGCCCCCAGCGTAGCCCCCTGGACGTGGTCGTCGGCGGCGCGAGTGGGCCCGGCCCGTCCCGTCCCGCGCCCGTATTTGCCGGCGGCCCGCGGTCCGCGACGTCCCTGAGCGGGACCGGTCGCTCGCGCGGGCCTCTGCCACGGCGGTGGCGGCGGCGGCGGCGGCGGCGGCGGCGGCGGGCGATAGCGACGGCTAGGCCGGGCGAGCGAGGGCGGGCGACGCCGACCACCCCGCGAGCGGGCCTCTGCTCCGCCGCCGACGGCGACGCGCCGCCTAAATTCGGCGCCCGCGTCGCAACGCCCGGTTAAAACGGGCGCCGCCGCGCCGCGTCGCGGGGATGGCCCGCCGTTTTGGGGGTGGGTGGTGGTTTCGGTTGGCGACGGGATTTTCTCGTTCCCGTCTGTTCACCTGGTTTTTTGATGGAAAAGGTGAATCGGTTTCCGATAAGGTTTGGATTCGCTGTGAGCTGTGAAAATGGTTTCTGAACAACTAAATATCGTGAATATCGTTTTTTTAAATCTTCTTGATCTGTTCGAAAGTAAAATAGTTTGCGTCATATTGTCTTTATTTAATATAGTTATGGTCGCTGGTTCAACGAGTTTTCTTAGTTTCTTTGTGAAGCTACGTTCATCAAAATAAGTTCACAATAATAATGTTATTACAGTCTTAAAGATTATATTGTTGGTTTGGATTGGTTGTATTTTCTTTCCATTCATTTGAAAGGTGTTTATAACGGATGTAAATGTGCAATATTCTCACGAAATTTCTTTAAAAAAAGCAGTTAATTATACATTTGTCTCATCGATTGTAACGGATAATCCAACTTGTATATCAGCTTCGCGAATGATTAAAAATTTGCAGTAAAGAAGTTCTAAATTACAGAAATCTTTCTCCATTAGCAACCGCAGTAAACAGTTCATATAGGCAAGCGAGTTTCAATCATTACGTTTCCATCTCCTGCCTTTATGGTTGGCCTCGGGAGTTTATGACGTCGTCCGCGCATGACCTCTCCTTCTACAAGAGACGATTTATGAAAAACAAGCTCGGAAGTCTGCGCCTGGCTATTGGAGGCCAGGAAGGGCACCGAGCGAACCGCGGTGTTGGGGAGTGAGTGTGTGTGTATGTGTGCGCGAGGCGGTCGGAGATCATTGCCCGTTCTCAGACGGAGTGGGCTTCGCTCTTCGTCGGGACTGCGCGGTCACCGCCGCTTCGGCAGCAGCCGCCACCGCCGCCGTCTGTACAAAACGCAAATGCAAAGCAGCGCGTCTTTGTAAAGCGACGCGTGCTTTTAAAGTTTAAAGCTCCCTCGAAGGTCGCGCGGGCGAAGCCGAAAACACTCCGCGGCGCGGGGCGGCGCGGGGCGGCGCGGGGAGGCGCGGGGAGGCGCGGGGCGGCGCGGGGCGGCGCGGGGCGGCGCGGGGCGGCGCGGGGCGGCGCGGGGCGGCGCGGGGCGGCAACCCAAGACCTTTTTTACCCCGCCCCCATAGCCGTGGTGCGCGAATGCATGATCGGATTTGTTTTGTATGCTGAACGTTGATAACTTTCTGGTTTGTTGAACAAGATTGTGAGGAAGGAAGAAAGTCTTAATACATCAAAATGTTGTTGAGTTAACTCGGAAGAATTGATGAAATTCATGATTAAATTGATAATGGTTGTAAATGAGTGAAGGAAGGATCAGATTTTACTACCGTTACATGGCTTCCATTATTTTTTTATAGGTAGATATGACTTTCAATTTCTAATTTGGAGCGTAGTTGAACCCTCCAAATCCCACGGAAAACTTCTGCTGTATTGGAAATGATGGAATTTCTGGATTCGACCACAATTTTGGCATAAATCCACCGCTCAGTATATCTTTCTCACAGCTCTCGTGATGCGAGGTAATTTGCAGAGATTTTCAAGACTTGCTGCTTCGCTCATGGCCTACGTAAAGTTCCCTCGTGCCAAATAGCCTCGTCTCGAGCAGTCGCTATTTCCAAGACCGCCGCGTGCAACGCTGGCGCCGGCGCCAGTCCCGGTCGGAACCGCCGTCTTCCCATAGGCCCGGGGCGACGTCGGCGCCCTTGCCGGCGTCTGAGGCGCCCCGCCGACGCCCGGCGCCGGCGCCCGCGGCGTCCGCGGCGCCCCCGTGCGGGGCATTCCACCACGTGGAGGGCGCGGGCGGCCGCGTCCGCGGCGACCGGCCAGAAATACCCGGCGCTGCGCCCGCGCGCCTCGGACGCCTGGGCGGCGCAGCGCAGCGCCGCGACGCCCCGCGCCGCGACGCCCCGACCGCCGCCGCCGCCGGCCTTCGGGCGCCGCCTCCGCGCGCGAATGAATGGGCGCCGCCTCCGCCCGCGACCGGCAGCTGTTTCAATGGTCGCGGCCGCCCGCGGCGCCCGGTGGCCGACGCCGACGCCGGGCCGGTGCGTGTGCGGCGCGGCGCGGTGCTGCGCTCGCAAGGGGCCGTTGACCCCAAGGGCACCTTCGCCTCTTGCGACGCGTGGAAACGTACGACGCCGCCCCCCGGTATTCGGTTTATTGGATGAATGTTCGTGGTTCGGATGGAGGAGAGTTTCTTCTTTGTCATTCGAACCGTCGTCAACTGTGTGGCTGGGATAAAGGATTGGGAAAACATTTGTTTGTTCTTGTTCGCGGAGCGCGTACTGTGTTTTGTAAAGACAAAGTATCACTGTACTATTGAACGTCTTTGCTGCGGCCTTATTTCTACGCCTTGCTTTTAACACTGGTTTCACTGTATTGTTGCAACAGTTGGTTTTCCTAATAATACTCATCAGATAGGTTAATAAGCATCATTTTCTCAACGATATTCGTAGTAGTATTGAAACAGACTTCTTGCGAAGCGATGTCGAAAGGATTAGTGGACTGGGGTTTTGTGTCGTGGCATCAAAAACCTTCGCCACCCAAGAAAGTGTTAACGAGCCTGTGGTCGCCCGTCGCGCAGGAATTCCCGGCCCCCTCGATCGCTCACCGGGCGCGCGCGCCGCCTTCATTTTCTTCTCGCCGCCTCCCTCTCGCCTCATTAACCGCGCGAACTGAGCATCCAAACGAAAGGGAGGGGCCGGCACCCATCCGTCTGGCGCGGCGGCGGCGGCGGCGGCGGCGGCGGCGGCGGCGGCGGCTCCGTCCGGCGCGCGTCGCCGGGGGCGCGACGGCATTCCTGCGCCGCCCTCCGCGGCCACGTGTCGCCGCCGCCGCCGCCGCCGCCGCCCCGGCCTTCGCGCCCGCGCGCGCGCGCCCGTGCCCCCGCGCGCGCGAGCATCGGCGCCGCGATATTCACGCGTGCGTCTCGCGGGATCCGCGTGATTGATGACGTTAACGGTTATCGTTTCGGCACTTCCTCAAAGTAGCCGTGTGGCTAGGCTTGGTGGAGATTTGATGAATTGGTTTTAATCTATCTTCATACGCTGCTAACTTTTCCCTTCATTATGAACGTAATATTTTTGTTTTTTTCAAAATTCACCTCAGTCTCCTGAAATTAATACTACGCTTTCTCATTTATCTAAAATCTTTACTAATTTTGTTTCCCCAAATTCAGCATCGTACTTCAACAATCTACCGTAAATGACGCGTAATAAAATAAAACTAAGAAAATTGTGTGATATTAATTTTAATAAGATTTATGGTAAAATAATTTCAATGTCGGTACATACTACTTCCTTGCTTGGAGAGTACTTGTGCGCAATAAAGTTATTTAATAGAAATTGGCTAAACTTTTCCTTCCCAGATGCCGTGTACTAAACTTAATGTAGTAAAATTGTGTGGCGCGTGTGGTGTATTACCAGTCAGCTGCCAGAAAAAAATCCAGTCACCGCTCAGATTTGACGTGTGACGCATTTGCGACGGCGAACAGGTTTGGGCCGTGGCAGTGCCTCACTGCGCGTCCACGTGTGATAACCCGGCGCTCCCCTGCCCGGCCGCGCCGCCCCGTGGCTCGCGCGGGCTCTGCCGCCGCGACCTACGCCGCGGCCCGCGCGCCCGAAACTGGTTGCGTCGAAACCAGATCACGGCCCAGCTGGTCGCTGAGCTCAGGCGGCGGGCCCGCGGCCTTGGGGGCGGCGCCCGGGCCAGTTCCGGCAGCAGCACGGCGCGGCGAGGCGAGGCGTTCCCCAGGGGCCCGGGTTCGGACCCGGCCGCACCTGAGCGGTGGGCCAACACCCGAACGCAGGCGACGTCGCCGCGCCAAGGTTGCACGCCCACTCGCGCCGCCGCCCGCCGACCTCTCGTCCTCCGCGCCAGCGTGCGCCGGGGGCGACGCTGGGGATCGCGCGAGGTGGGGAAAGCGGCTTCGCGAGTGCGCGTCGCGTTCGCGCAAGTCTACTAGCCAAAATGGCATGACTTACGAATCGAATGTTGCTTGAAATTCGTTTATATAATGCTTAATGACGCTGGTAAGGATTTTAGATCGCGTCTCATGTTCGCACAAGTCTGCTACTAGCCAAAATGGCATGACTTATGAATCGAGTGTTGCTTGAAATTCGTTTATATAATATTTAGTGACGCTTCTGAGGATTTTAGATCGCGTTTCACGTTCGCACACGTCTGCTACTAGCCAAAATGACATGACTTTTGAATCGAAGGGGAATGAATGTTGCTTGAAATTTATTTATATAATATTTAGTGACGCTTCTGAGGATTTTAGATCGCGTCTCACGTTTGCACAAGTCTGCTACAAGCCCAAATGGCATGTTTTCTGAATCGAATGTTGCTTGAAATTTATTTATATAATGTTTAATGACGCTTGTAAGGATTCTACAAAGAAATCTCTTTAATTACAAAAATTGGGACAATATTCTTCTCGAAAATTGTGGAAAACTGCCTGGCCTGTTGGGTCAGCAATGTCGCTGAACAAAACCACTCAAAAGGGGTTTTCCAAACTGTAGCACATGCACTACCCATGAACAACACACAAATGACTCTCGTGTGATACTACAATAATTTAAATACTTTAGCAAAAAGTCTTCATAAATACGGCAATAATCTAGTAGATACGGATTGACACTTCATCTTTATTTCACGAACCTAGAATGTAAAAAAGTTGCTATTCCATAACGCAACACGTGGATAGCGAATATTTAATAGCCAGCGACCACTTACTTAGAGCCTTGGACCCGCTGGGCCCGACAATTCAATCGCTACGTGCAGTAATAGAATAGGTGGAATAACAATCAACATTTCCATTTTTAGTCCAAGTCGATTGTTCCATTGTTTTTTATTTTTTTTTAATTTTTTTTATTTTTTTTTATTTCGAGTTTTGGGTGAAGGAAACCAACATACACACTTCTCACATAATGGTAGTATGTATAGATTTCTTTAAATTTCTGCGCACATTCGAAATGCATAATATTACATATTGTTAATGATAAATTCTTGTTTTTGCATTGTCACTGAACATTATCGTCTTTCGAAATCGACCTCGTTGCATGTAACTACTTCTCTGTAAAATTAAAAGCAAACTAAGGATATACAAATAGTTAAAATATTTTCGTTTCATACATTTTCTTCTTTGAAAATTACCCTGCGACATTTATATGCCTGAATTTTTACGACGTTCTATGCAATTCTTACGGGAAATGTATCACTAGATTATTGAATATATTTTACATCTCGTTCTCCCTCAACAGGTGCAATACCTCTAATATCAACTCTTCGAAGACTTATTGTATTTATTCTCGTGCGGAATAATAGGTGGTGTAAACTGACGCCAGCGAATGTCAGATGCGACGGAATTTCTATGAGAACATTCACTGATCTTTAAAATGCTAAGCGAGCAGAGATATGAATGGCACTGTTCCTCCCGTTTGGGAAGACGGTGGCGTTTTCACGGAGGCAGCTGAAAGTAGGTGTAAGTCACCTTGCGTTACGTCACCTCCCGGGGCTTTTTCGTTTAGCAAAACAAAGCAGGCGCGTTCGCGGGGGTAGGGTGATCCATGGCGGGCGGTTGCCGGCCCGCGGGCGGCAGGCACCGACGCCAAAAGACCTACTGGTCTCCGGCAAACAAACACAAAAATTAAAAGGCAAACGAACGAAAACGGGCGAGTAAATATGACAAGGCAGTTAAAAAATAAATGTAAGGTGAGCTAGTATGTGGTTAAGTTTCGTAGTGTAAAATTAAAATCCTGTATTCGCTCATTAATGTGAACGCGTAAACACGATTCTGTAATAGCCTTTCGAACCTCCTCTTTCTGCAACACTTCAACCTTCACTATCGAGAAAGTAGTCCCTATAGAAAGCTTCCATCAGAGAAGGTGAAATAACACCAGAGGAAAATATTAAATTTAATGTACTGGTCTGCCTCCGCTTACATTAGTTTTTAAAGCATTCCAATTAACACTACCAGTCTGTAAATCTCGCCACCAGGCGGGGGTTGTGTCAGGTACAACCGTGGGCGCGGGGGCGGGGGCGGGGGCGGGGGCGTGGTCGCCCAAATCAAAGCGCCCGCTGTCGGCGCCTGCGCCGCAGACGCCACCGACGTCTTCGCCGCGCCGCCGCCGCCGCCGCCGCCACCGCCGCCGCCGCCCGATTTAGAACGGCGGCTTCGCGGCGGTGGCGGCGGCGGCGCGCCGGCCTCGTGCACAGGGGCACCTTCGACGCCGGGGGGTCACGACCTCTGGCGTTTGTCTGGTGGTTTCGGCGCCCGGTCATCGCGGCCTGCCGGATGTGTTTGCCAGGCCGGAGGGCGTCTGGTGCGTGTAGAGGCCGCGGTTTATCGCAGCCAGGGCGGAGTGGGACGATTCGGCAGGGAGAGCGAAAAGGTTCCGTCGATATCCGTGTCAGCAGGGTCGGTGCTGTGGAGGGTTATTCGTGTTGGTTTATCATGCGTAACTGCAGTGATGATGCAGAAGCGATTAGGAATCCTAATTTCCGAGGTGTAATTTGAACTTTTCGCCTGTAGTTGCAGTTGACATAGTCTATTAGAGAATTAAAATTATTTTGCACAATTAAATAACAATAAACATTCTGATATATATTAAAAATACCTTTGTTGCTTCGAAAATGTGTAGAAAAGTTTTGCAATGTAACATGGTTCACTGCACTGTGCGCTTCCTGGGATTATAAACTAAGGTCTTCCTTTAGGTCTTGGTAATTAGTGGATTTATGTAATAACCTCATGCGGCAAGACATTATTGGATTGCGAAATGTAATCAATCATAACGATGACTTTCGCAGATTTGGAGCTATTCGTCGTCCACATACCTGTCGCTGTATAATATGTGTGCAGGGAATATTTGTATTGGGACCTGACACGTCTTGTGGTCGAGTTTCGATGATTGTTTCTAATTCGGGAGCGGTGACTTGTTCGCCAGCCTCCGCTGAGCGGGAGCGGGTGCGCAGGGGGGCCGGCGAGGGTGCTGGGCGCTGACGCAGGTGTCACGGGTGGTGCGCGAAGGCAACCCGAGACGCTGCGGTAAACACCGGAGAGGCGGGGTGCCCCAAGGGCCTACCTGAGGGCTCCTGCTTATTTTCTACTCCTGTACTGATATTCGACTGGTTTTCTTTTACCGCCATTAATTTCATAATGCGAAGAAAATAATTAGATCAAAACGTCTCCTCTAAGCTCCTCTAAGCTCCTCTAAGCTCCTCTAAGCTCTCCTCTAAGCTTCTCTAAGTTTCGTACGGTGGACGTAACGAGGTTTTGTATTGGGAGCTGGCTAGCATAACATAAGAGTGTAAACAAAAATACGAATACAGTAATAGAAAAGGTCATCTTAATCAGTTCTAATAAATGCATTACTCGTTTTGGAATATGTGCGTTTGTTCTTTCCACTACAAGTAAAAAAACAATATCTAAATCGGACATTCTCTAATGTTTTAATTGCTTTGTATATCCTCTTAGAATTCTTTACAAATAACGGGAGTAATAAAATAAAAGTTTCAATATGTAGGGTGATATTACAAACCGCCAAAATTAAATCGATTAGACCAATAAAGTGTTCGTAATGATTTCCTTTGTTTGATTGGCTGTGTGCTGGTTTGTCTTGGAAGCTGCGACGCAGCCGCCGAGCACTTTGTGGCGCTGTGCTGTACGCGCCGACCGGCCTCCGGCACCCGGAGCGGCCGTGCGTGGTCGCGCGCTGCTCCGGGCTCCGGGCGCCGGATGCTGTAATTGTGAACGGGCCGCGCGGAGGCGGACGCGGGAGCGGGGCGGGGGTGGGGGCGGGGGCGGGAGGCGACGTCGGGAATGCAGCGGCCTCCCGCACTCGTAACCTGCTCTCTCGCGTCCGCCCACTCTTTCTCTCTCTCTCTCTCTCTCTCTCTCTCTCTCTCTCTCTCTCTCTCTCTCTCTCTCTCTCCCTCCCCTTACCCCTCCCCCCTATTCCCGGTTGCCGTCGCCACCGACGCCAGCGTCGCTTTTGAATGGGAGGACGCGGCTGTCTGCCCGCGCCAGTGAAAGTTCCGAACCGGCTCTTTCGAGCGGTAGCCACAGCCCTTCTCTCTCCTGTTAGGTAACAGCTGCGCTGCCTTCCTTCTGGCTTTGGACGTTGTTGACGAACGAAACAACACGAGGAGGTAAGAGTTGTCGTACGATCTTTAAATCTTGTTCTATATTGGTTTCGTTCTTCTACTTTATATTCACTTAAATGTTGGTGCGTAAGCAAATACCCTAAACACCCTACCCTTCAAATAACTTATCTTATACGCGAAATAATAGGCAATCCTGGTTTCTGGGGCCGATAACTTACACCACGCTGCTTCAAACGGCTCGTAGTCAACGCACGACTAGTTTCCGTCCAAACACCTTGCGCGAATACTCGTACTCCTCTTTGGCTGCGATAATAAATCCCTTAATTGCCGGAAGTCGTGACGTCACAGCCGCCATTCGCGCGGCAGACCACCGGAGCCGTGGCACTCGGCGCCGTTGATTTAAAGGGGCGCTGCCGCTGCAGCTGCGTTGCTGCAATTGCTGCCTCCAGCGCCACCGCCGCCTCGCCGCCGCGCTGCACCGACGTCGTAACGGGAGGCCGGTGTGCCTTTTAAATCCGGCCCCTGGACCGGCTCGCCGCCGCCGCCGCCTCCGCCGCCATTCCTCCCGCTCCCGCCCGCTTCGTTCCCGATGACGTAACCGGTCGACACGTGTGCGGCTCGGCCCGCAGGACACGTGGTCTTCGTCGGAGCTGCCGATCTTCGCGCGAAATATATCAGTCGCCGCCACCGCCGCCGCCCGCGCTTCCGTGCCGGAATGCAGGAAACTCGGAAGCGACGCGAGCTCGCGCTATTCCCGGAGAAAAACGCCAGGCGCTGGAATGGGTCTGTGGCGAGAGGGAGAATTTCGAGAACGCCATTCTAGCCGTTCGAGCGCCGGCTTCATAATACTGCTCACGTACTTTGGGAAACGTATTTCGTATTAAATAGCTGAGAACGAAATTATTTTAAAAGAAATTGTCTGATCTATTATTTCGCGAAGTGTTGTTACGGTTAATAAAATCTTATGACGATTTTGACAGTTCATAACAGTCCGTAAAACAAAAAGTTCCGTTAGCGAGTTTAATATATACATTCCTACTAATTGAAGCTGACTTCGTACGGTTGTTTCTTTTGTAATACGCAAGAGATCTGGATGATCAGTGGAATAAATGTATAGAAACATTATGGCTAAATTTTGCGAAATGTTTGTTTGTTTGTAAAGTCCTGTGGAAGCGAACGAGCAACTCAGCGCATTTCTCCCTTAAAAAAAACGCACTCGCATAATCCCCTTTCATAGATATTCCGGGAACTGTGTGATCCTCAAACTTTACTGTAATAAACATTCGTAGTCTCACGTCACCAATACCGTCCACCGTCGTGCCTGACAAAACTAAAACCCAACGAAGATCACCCTTTCAATCCGTCCGTTCCCACAGACCAACACCGTTTCTTAGAAGAGCGTCTCAGACTCCACTCGCAGTCCGGAGATGCCCGAATAAATTCGCGAGGCGGCTGATTTATCTGCGGATTCGGCGGCGGCAGCGGTGGGCGTGGCAGGTGGGAGGCGGGCGGGGGCGGCGCCGCAGTGGGCGCTGGAAGGTCGTCCCGCCGACAACGAGGCGGCGGCGGCGGCGGCTCCCGCGGACCGGTTCTTTCGGTGGACCAGCTGGAACCTGAACCGTATAATTCAGCATAGAATGTTGTGCGAGGTATGATCGCGGTTGTGCGGTGCTCCAGTGCCATGGGAACGCGGCGGGTGCGGCGTGATGCGTCGTGTTTTGTAGCGGAGGTGCCACATGACCTGTTCAGGTGGTTTCTGTGGAATGCTGCGTAATGAATGGCCCAGGTATTCGGATCGTTCAGAATCGAATTTTTGCTGCACTGTTCGGGATGCGTGTGTTCTGTTCTGTATTACCTTTAACCAGTTGCCTGAGTGAGAGATTCTGCTACATGTGATAATATCACATATAGTAATTTGTGCTGGGCGGGTATAAATTATGGAAGGCAATGATGAAATAATGGAGGAAATTCATTATATGAAATCTAAAAATGAAATATAGTTTTAAAAGATAAATTAGTCGATTATTAATTTTCGGGAATACGTAGAACTTGCGTTTAATTGGGAAAACGATACGAAGTTACGTGGTGTCCGCCTATTTTCATTTAAAAGGAGTATATTTCTTCCGTAATATTGTACGTCTTGCATGTCGGTATTCCAATTGAAATTCTTCATTGTCCAAGCAATCTCTCTCTCTCTAGTTTCACTAGCCGGCAGCTTCAACTAGACATGAGGGCAGACACTGTAACTAGGGCAAAGAGCGCATCACGTTGCGGTAACTGTTACACAAGTAGCGTAATGGTAGCGCTGCTACATCACCAAGCCAGTCGCGGCCTCCCGCAAGTACATAGACACTGCCGTCAAGCTACGATTACCTCCGTGCTCCTCCCCATCCATCTATCCGTCCGACCGGGAGAGGTTGCTCAGGGCATCAACTGATGTCTCTGCAGTGCCTTCTGACCGGGAGGTCTAAGGTTCGGGTCAGTCGCTATCTGGTGGGGAATTGTAGCGGCCGGCTGCTCTGATCGGTAGTTTTCCGTGGTTTCTCCGATCATCACCAGGCGAATGCCGGAGCAGTTCCAAAGAAACGGGACACGAACCGCGCGCGATCTTTCCTTCTTCCTTGTCCTACCTTCATCCCTTATGCACTGCACTACCATACATTTACCTCGAGACTGGTCGGGAGCTTACAGCTTGTTCCGTCTGGGGTGGTGCCCCGATGGTGAGAGATCTTTGGTTGGGGGAAACGCCGCTAACCGACGGTAGGTCGGCGCCGGATCTCCCCATCAAGCGTGGGAAATCACCGCCACCACCTCCCGATGAAACATGCACTACACTTACAGGACGAATGACCTCGTTTGTTAACATGCCTGGAATCCCGAACAACCAGCGAACCAACCAACCAACCAACCAACCAACTTATCCGTCCGTCCTTCATTCCCAGTCTTCCCGTCCAGTCGGTGGCGCAACCACTAGCCGTCGGCATCCGTTCGCGCGGCGCCAGACAGCGGCAGAAAAAGCGAGCGGAGTGCGCCGGCGAGAGCGAGAAAGCATCACACACAAGCACAAAAAAAAGGCGGACAAAAAGAAGGCGCGCGACGCAGTTAGGAACAAAATTAAACCTTTCTTGGCCTCAATATCGCGCCGAGAGGGGCGCGACAGAAATAGGCGCGCAGTTTTGGCTAAAAATACGCGCGCGAGAGAAACGTTGAATGAAGCGACGCCCGACGGGGGTGGGGGAGAAGCGTGCGTTCAGGCGCCCCTCCAATCTTGCCCCCCCCCCCACCCCCCCGGCCCTGCCTCCCGTCCTCCTCGCGTTGCTTTGAGGCCACTCGTGCTCAGTGATTCTGCACGATGAGTCACGTCATCAGGAGCGTTTGGCACGATCTCTGTTTTAAAATGCAGTCGTAAGGTTTCAAAATTTTTATAGTATTTACTTGTTTACATACATCACAATTGGGTTAAATAAATTTAAAAGAATTTTTAAAAAAATTAAAAGGTTAATAATACAAAATATGCCTATAAATCAAAATTAAAAACCTGTACATTCAGGGCGGACATATATTCAGGAATCGAGATTTCGTAGACTTGTATAAAATCTGGACAGTAAAGTCATTAACTTTCCTCGCAAAATAATCTATAGAGCCTTTTAAGTGTTCCGGGGAATGAAGTAAATCATGCAGAGGGCTCCTCGTACTAAACACACAGAATCGTGAGAAGCAGAGACCCACTAAATCCCGGGCAACCTTGAGAGCGAACTCTGTTCTCGTGTTACGTCCGCCAGGAGGGGGCGTTGCGAGAAGGGCGGTGGTTGCGCGAGGCCGCCGCCGCCACCGCTATCACCACCACCACCACTATCACCACCGCCCTCGCCGCCACCGCCCTCGCCGCCGCCGCCCTCGCCGCCGCCGCCCTCGCCGCCGCCGCCCTCGCCGCCGCCGCCCTCGCCGCCGCCGCACTCGCCGCCGCCGCCGCCCTCGCCGCCGCCACCACCACCACCGCCACTGCTACCACCACCACCGCCACTGCTACCACCACCACCACCGCCACTGCTACCACCACCACCACCACCGCCACTGCTACCACCACCACCACCACCACCACCACCACCACCACCACCACCACCACCACCACCGCGCTCCGCCCGGGGCCGCGCATTTGCATTCGGCCGGCATTGCGGCGGCGGCGCGGGGCGATGCTATCGCGCGAGCTAATTCCCCCCGGGCCGCGCGCGGCGTTTTCGGCGACGCGCCCGGCCCGGGCCCCTCCGCCCGCATTGTTCTCCTCCCACGCGGCGCCCGAAATCCGGCGGGCGAAGCGCAACGTTTGGAGGCGGACGAACAGCCCAGAGGCGGAGCCAGAGCGCAGAAATGCGCCTTCTGACGTGACATGTGTTGTGGGTTGCCACAAACGATACGGGGAAATGAATTTCAGAAGTCAGACTTCTATTGAACGTATTGGCAACACATCGAAACATATGAATGAAACCGTACATGTGAATTATACCAGAAGGTTGTGTAGTACTCTTCCAGCGTGTATGCATAATTCTATATAACAGTGAAATTCATGAAACCTAGAAAAACAGTTCCTAATAAAAGTTAAAACTCAAACTCTAAAAATGTGTCCGAAGTTCGTAATGGATATAAATAATTTTAAAAAAAGAAGCAAATTTTCACATTCACAATACCCTATAATTAACTATTGGGTGCAAATTTGATGTCCATATAATCTTCTCCGTGCATTGCATAATCGGTGACTGCAAAAAAAGTGTCTTAGGATTTGTCCCTCTGCACCACTAGAATACGTTCGCTGTCTACAGCTGTTTCTTGTCTCTGCCCTGAAAATTCATCGGACGTTGTAAAGATGGGAGAGCCGCGGGGCCGGGGCCGGACGAGGGCGCTGCAGATTCGGCGCCCTCCATTGTTTGGCCGGCGGGCGTAGGTTTAGGGCCGCCATATTTGGCCCGCCGTATTTGGCCGGCGCGCGTCGGATCCGCAGCCCGCACGCCCTCGCCGCCCGGCGCGCGCTCCGGCTCCAGTCCTTCCATTCCGGACATCGGCTCTGATTTATGGCACTCGCCGGTGACATCGCTCCATTGACTTGCATGGAATCGCTTAATTGCGTTCCTGTAATATTGCGAGTGCGCTTGCTCCCACGGTTCTGTTGCCGTCAGAGTAACCAATAGAAACTGTGAAATTCGGGCAGTTTCTTCGTATGTTCCCTCGATAACGCTGTTTTTGGATTAAAGTGTCGTTGCCATTGTTCTTAATTCATCGTGCTGATACCGCTGCTTCTTTCTACAAGTTGTCTCAGAAGCATGAATGTTTCGGCTTCCAGCGTCTGTAGCGGGCTTTCGTTGCCGTCTCGGCCGCCTTCGCCTCCGGCCTCGGCCTCCCCCGCGCCTGCGTTGGGTTCCACCCCCGCCCCCGTCCCCGCCCTCGCCGCCGCCGCAGTCATTGCCGCGCTCTTCTCTCTCTCCTCCCCTTGTGCGAGGGGAGGTTGCCGGCCTAATGAGGAAGATAAATGGCGTTCATTTCCATAAATCTTCCTCTGCCACAAACGAACGTCTTTCGCCGATATTGTTTGCCCGCACCAGGGACCTTGTTGGAAACTTGAATTCACCGTAATTCATAAGCCTACAATCGGCCCGACGCGGAGCGGCTAGGCGGCGGCTCCCGTGAAGGAAGCGCGGGCCTCCGTTTTGGTCCGGGGCAATTTCGAGGAGGCGGAGATCGGGCGTGATTATGCGCGCTGCTCGTTTGGGGGCGCGGCGGCGGGCGGGGTTTCGGAGGAGGGCGGGGCGGGGCGGGGCGGGGCGGGGCGGGGAGGGGCAGGGCCGGGGCGGCGCTGGGCGGAATAGGGCGGTCCCGCCCGTCCCATGGCACGCGCGGCAGCGGCAGGGTCAGGGGCAGCCGCCCCTGGATTCTGCAGCTGTTGCGGCCGCCTCTGCCGCAGGTGCTCCGCATCAAGGCGTGGTCGAGGGCCAGGGATAATTGGGGCAAGGAGGGTAACCGACCATCGTCTCTGCTGAGCGATGTTAATTGGTATGCAAATCAGAGGAAATTTTCAACGCTCTTCTGTAATGGAAACACGTGTTACATTTCCGTTGGTGGATGTGCTACAGGAGTGTACAGGTAAAGATCCAAAACTATTTTAATGAAACGTAGAAACCCAAAAAATACCAACTTCGTCTTTTGAAAAGATAATAGCCTAAGTCGAAAAGATCTTCCTTCGTGTTTTTTCGAAAGTATTACTAGAAATGAATTTTTGTAATGGGTGGTGGAAAAGGGCGGCAGTTAACAAAAAAGGCAACGAATTAATTACAACGCTCGGGATAACAACGTGTTGTCGCGAGAATCGTGCAAATCCGCGAGAAAGTTCCTGGCCGGCGGCGCGGTGACGGCGATGTCCAGTGCCCGTCGCGGGCCGCTGCAGGTCGTCTCCGGCGAGAGCGTCGGTGGTGGCGGCGTGGGGCGTGGCGGGGGGGGGGGAGCGGGAGGGGGAGGGGCGGTCCCGTTGCGGCCGTGGGAGCGCGCGCGCCGCCGCCGCCGCCGCCGCGTCGCGCCCACGCGCCACCGCGAACGCCGCCCGCCACGAGGAAAGGTAAGGTGTGCGCCAACCGACACAGACCTGGGGAATCCGCGGACCGAGCCCCACTGAACATTAGAGAGTTTGTGCCCGCCTTTGCGGATCGCTCTATCGATCTTCTGCGCATGCGCGGATGCACCAAAGAGATGCGAAACTAAGACTGCGCATGCGCAGAAGATCGATTGTGTTTTAACGTCAGAGTGCGCACAAACTCTCTATTGTGAAATCTTACTGCCACTTCCAAGCAAAACGTTTTGTGTGGGGTATGGGCAATTAATTGTTTCCGAATGTTTGTAGGGATGGGACTAGATTTGTGTTCCTTTTCACAGTTTGTACATTTCCACATTGTTTAGAATTTGTTTTATACCTTTCTTCTAACGCAATTCTTCTTTCCAGCAATGATTCTTAAAAATGTTTTATTTTTGTTGTGGCAATTTTGCATAAGTTTCTGCACCTTTTCATTTGAGTCTTCATTGAAGTCTTCATCTCATTGAAATGAACAAAGCAACAGGAATAAACTGTTGCCTTTGCATTTAAAAGAGTAATAGTTTTACCTGCACACCTGTGTATAATTTTCTCGCGGACGGAAATATCACCAGAGGTATAAATTTACAATATAACGATGCATCACGTGTAAATGTTAAGAGGTAGCCCAATCGAGTGGTGAATCTGATATAGCCTGTTGCGTTGGGTAGGTTGCTTTCCCCTTGGCTGCGGCTTCTGTCGCGAGCAGTGGCAATGATCGGGATCGCAGACGACCTCCGCGCACTGTCCGGTCGGCGGCGGCGGCGGCGGCGGCGCCGGAAGTTGTGCCCTTTTAAAGCGCGTCGCACGCGCGACACCGGCCCGGCGCTCGCCGCCGCCGCCGCCGCCGCCGCCGCCGCCGCCGTCGTGCCGCCCATTGATGCCCGTCGGCGAGAGGCGTGGAGCGAGGGGCGGGGCGGGGTGCGCAGGTGAGCGGTGGCGGCGGCGGCGACCGCGGCGCGGACACGTGTGGGTGGCGGCGGCGTTGCCGCGCCGGCCCCGCGCTCCCACGTGGCGCGGCTTGCAGCCCGCACGTGTCCGCTGCAGTCGAAGGCTGCTCGATGCTGAAGACTTCTGTTTGCTGGTGCGAACGGCGTTTGCGGTTACCCATTTTCGGTTACCCGTTTGCGGTTACACGTTTGCGGTTACACGTTTGCGGTTACCCGTTTGCGGTTACCCGTTTGCTGTTACCCTACAATTACATGTACTACACTACCCCACATGCTAGGAGACCAGTTGGATGCCTAGAGCTTCTCCTGGCTGGGGCGGTGCCTCGCTGGAGGAGATACGTGGAGAGGGAAATATTGTAATCAGTCGTGTAGGTCGGCGCCGGATACCACTGTCCATCGGGGAAGAACACCGCCACCTCTCGGCTTAAATCTTTCCCTATATAAACGGGACTTGCGATAATATCAGTTGCCGGTCGTTGTCCGGAAAAATCAATCTGTGAATGTTTGCGAACGCGTACGGCACTTGTCCTCGTTTGCTGCCGTTGTTAAAGCCAAAGTCATTGTCATGGCCATGGTGGCGATTCGCTTCACTTGTCATTTACAGACCATTGAAGCAGCATTGACCCTGTACACACCTAACGTGAGCCGTTCTTCGTTCGTGGGCAACATGAACGCGATCGGCTTTCGAATTACGCTCGTATTCGATGTCCCTTCTCTGCTAGTTTCCACCTCGGTTTCGTTATAGCCTTACCGCCGCGCCCATCTCCCCAGCCGTCAATTATGTCACGGCACTCTGTTAAAGGGCTTACAGAGGGGCTTCGCTGCACGGAGCTGTTGGAGCTGCCTTGTCGTGCCGCCTCGTCGGGTTCTTTTGAAATGCACGCGGAGTAGTTAAAACTTCTCGTCGCAAACCTCCAATTACATTTAGACGCTTTCCTACGACCGAAGAGTACACACAACTTGCGTAGTACAAATGTTACGTAATGTACCTGTTAACACAGTAGTATTACGAGTTCGAATCACTTCATCAGCTTAGGGTAATTCAAAATCCGTTGCACAATGTTCAAAATTTTCATTACAGTGATCTATCATACTACTACAATCTTAGTGTGTAGATTGTCTCGATATTGTCATGTTCCTCATTCCACACATGTGTACTCGATGTTTGCAACAGGGGGAGGTTTTTCAGGGAAACCAGTGTGAGCGAGAACCGGAGAAACAATGCTTTCTTTATTTGACGGCCACCGTTCCATTGTGAGATTGTTTACATCACAGTGCTTTTTAAAGTTCGCATTGTGTCATTAGAAAGGTAATTACTGGTGTTGAACGGAATGTCCATGTTATTACTCATGAGAACAACCTTCATGTACGTAAAGAAAGTGCATTCTTTTCTCTTCTTCTTGAAGTATTGGAAGGTACAGAATTATGTATCATATGCTGAAAGCGGAAGGAAAGTTCTTTCTTGTTTTTAATTAGCCTTCAATACTTATTCTTTACCACTTTTTTCGAACCCACAGAGTTACTTTCTCAGTCAGTCCAACAATGATATCGTGTTCCTTGATACCTATTCATTACTTTCATAGTATTTTTGAAGACTGTTGTCACGCCATTTAATGTGTTCTATTCCCTTGTTCTAGACTCAGGAACTATATTTATCAAGAGAGATTTAGTTACAATTTTTCAGTCGTGTATTGTTTTGAGCTTTGGAAACTTGGCTGTCCGTTAACTCTACATCAGAGTCTAACTGTCAACGTTCCAATCCCCAAACTGTGTCCTTTTTTAGTGCTGAAAGTGTAAGGTCGCAATACGACGACCAAAAGCCCGTTGGCAACAATGACTAGGATGTGGTGTTCCCGAACAGCCAAGATTCCATCGACAACGGGGGCAAAAGTCTTTGTCACTTGAACTTGGGATCAAACAGTTATTTGCCACCTTTTCGCAAAAAATGATAAATTAAGATTTACACGCCCTCAGCCTTTCAGTGTAGGTCTTTTCAAGTATTAAATTTTAACAACAAATACCCTTAGTTTATTAGAGATTTCTTATCGTTAAATTTGGGATGTATAACCCATTTTGCGTGCAACTAAAGACTTCAGTCTGAAGTAGCTAGACGTATATCTACTTCCGACCTCTTAATTTGTTACCAGCAGGTCACACGCTCTCATTCCAACGAACGTCTCTTGTTTTTAACCCTACGTAGAAGTGTTCTTCTAATAGAATCCACTGCGTCAAGAGGTCTGTTCAACTGGCACATCCACTATAGCGCAATAACATCACACCAATTGGAGTATTTAGTACTCCTTTATTACTAATTCACCACAAAAAATTAAATTTATTACTGTTACCGTTTATTAAATCAATGCTGTTGTGCTAGTGTGATTGTCAGGCTGGCTCAGCAGCATTTATTTAATAAACGGCAACAGTATTAAATTTAATTTTCTTGTGATAAATTAGTGATAAAGGAGTACTAAATACTCCAATTGGTGTGATGGTTCAAAATTCAAAATTTATTGCTTATTTACCCTTCAAAATAGATTTTTTTGCATGGGAGTTTTTTTGTTGTTTTTTTTTTTCTCCCTTTCAAAATTCAAATTTATTGCTTGTTTATCCTTGAAAATAGATTTTATTACATGGGAGTTTTTTTTCTCCCTTTCAAAAATTCAAAATTTAAGTAGTATATGACTTAGTGTAGGGATCACAGAATTTTGAAAATGTGCACACAATTCACTTTTCCCCATAGCACGTCATACGCAGTTTTTAACTGTTTTTTTTTGACGTAAAATAAATTTTAAAAAATAAAATGGATTGTGGTACAGTGGTTGTGCCAGCTTGACACAGAAGAGTCGGCGGCGCAGCGCAGGGCAGCGTCGCATTCACCACAAAAAATTAAATTTATTACTGTTACCGTTTATTAAATCAATGCTGTTGTGCTAGTGGGATTGTCAGGCTGGCTCAGCAGCATTTATTTAATAAACGGCAACAGTAATAAATTTAATTTTCTTGTGATAAATTAGTGATAAAGGAGTACTAAATACTCCAGTTGGTGTGATGGATTGTGGCACAGTGGTTGTGCCAGCTTGACACAGAAGAGCCGGCAGCGCAGGGCAGCGTCGCGTCGGAGGCGCGCATTGTGCGGTGCGCGCGAGCGGTTCCCAGCGGCGGTGGCGGTGGCGGTGGCGGCGGTGGTGGTGGTGGCGGTGGCGGCTGCCTGGGAGCGCTCGCCCGCCCGCGTAACGGTGCCCCGTGCGCGGCCGCGTCCCGCCTGCTCCCCCCCCCCGCTCCCCCGCCCACGCCGCAATAGCTGTAAAACGACTAATTAATAACCGCCGCCGCGTCACAATTATTTTAATTAGTCATGCGACCCCCCACCCCACCCCTCTCTCGAGCCTCCGGTTGGGGCTCCGCGCCGGATCTGCTGCCTCCGGAGATATCGGTGAAGTTTAATTATGTCAACATTGCCTGCGCGCAGTTGTATTCGGATTTCCTCTGTTGGTGTATTGTACTTGAAAAGTATTGTTTTGAGCAATGATGTAGTGGGTGTAGTAGTAGAGATGTAGGATCTTCCTCGAATCTGTCGTTCTGTATTGAATTAACAAAGTCCAAGTGAAATTTTGCAGGTTTTATTATGTCGTGTTTGTACTAGTGTGGAATCTTAAAGCTACCGTTACGTTTAACACGTTGCTGTGTAATGTTTATGCATTTTTGGGTCGTTCATGACTCTGTACTATGGAGTTCCAGAACGACCCAAGAATGAACAAAACATAAAAGTAAGAAGGATGACACGCGGATATATTCCTTAGTTGCAAAAAACATTGTGAAGAGGACTGCCCGATGTCTACACAAGGTAACCAGCCATTAAACTACATTACGAACAGAACAGGTCTCGTGTCTTCCAACGCAACTCCTTTTCGTACACGCCAAGTGAGCACAAGCCTTTTTATACTTATCACGGCACTTTATTTCCATTTCTGCCTCTTCTTCTGAACTCGCCATCCAAACCAATCCTTTATATCATAATATTCTACCAATATTTTTTTTCTTTGGTATGCTTTCTAACGACTGTTCTACTTTTACTCCATTCTTTTGTGTTCTCGAATCTCCCTCTTTTACTTACCTCGCAGGCATTTAATGTTTTGGGTCGTTTTCCTTGTTTCCACCTTCGGAACCAAAATTTTAATGTTTTTAACGTATCTCCAGCTCATTTCATCTCTATACCATTTTCTCTCTACTATGTTGCCTTTACAATTTCTCAAAACTATGGTTCAACATGCTTGAAAAGTATTTTCCTACACGAATCAAATCCTTGTCAACATAGTATTTTTATTTAGATAGCCGGGTTTCGACGGCTTTGCCGTCATCAGTCTACAATGTACAGAAAAATATAAATTACAAATAAAATACAAAATAAGATAGCAAATTAAATTACAATTAATAGATACATTTAACTTTTAATTACAAATAGCTGATAAAATTGCGAAAAGGGAAATTCAACGAGAGGATTAATATAGATAATAGCAGTTCAAATTAAAAATTATAAAATACCATTAAAGAAAGACACATATTGTGTAATTGCAAAATATACGGAACAGCAGATTAAAATTGCAAAAAATGAAATGCGACGGAGGGGGAAATTTTTGCAATTTTATCTGCTATTTGTAATTAAAAGTTAAATGTATCTATTAATTGTAATTTAATTTGCTATCTTATTTTGTATTTTATTTGTAATTTATTTATATTTTTCTGTACATTGTAGACTGATGATGACCACAAAGCCGTCGAAAGCCGGCTGTGATTAAAAATATGTTGACGAAGATGATCTCTCTTATTTATTCAAAGAAGAACGTCAACAACACCGAATCAGAATTCCCACTATTCTCCTACGGACAGAGAACACTGGCACTGCCTCTGGTTTCGGCCGCCGCCGCCGCCGCCGCCGCCGCCGCCGCCGCCGCTTCCTCCTTATCGGCGCGCTGGGCGGGAGCTGTAAAGCAGCGCGTAGCCCGCGGCGGGGCGGCGTCGCGGCGCCCGGCGTCCGGCGGCGGTGGGGGCGGTGGGGGCGGCGCCGCAGCAGCACGTGAGCGGACGCGCGCCGGCCCAGCACGCGCCGCGCCGCGCCGAACGGAAGTGCCTTTTTTCTTGTTTACTTGTTGTATTCGCGGGCGAATTACGACCCGGTTCTTGCGGGCGACGCCACGCCACGCCACGGCGGCGGCGGGGGGGTTTAACGCGGGCCCGTGTTGCTGCACGTTTCGCAAAGGAGGCTGTTGCAGCCAGCTGACCTGCCGCGAGCAGCATTCGCTCTCTCCGTACAGGTGTTACGAGCGATTGTTTTCTTGTGGTTGAGGTGACGGTGAAGGCGTAGCGTTAAGGTACATTGTTCCAGTGAAATGAGAGCATTTGCGTATCTCGACTCAGGAATAGAACACTGACCGGGAGCGGTAGCTCAGTGCATCAACTGATGTCACTGCAGCGCCTCTGACTGGGAGGTCCTAGGTTAGAGTCCTGGTGGCGGCAGGATTTTCGACACTAGCTTTTCAGCTACGTCGAATTCAGTCGCTGTCTGGAGGAGAATTCTAGCGGCCGGCTGCTCTCATCGGTAGTTTTCCGTGGTTTCTCCGATCAACACCAGGCGAATGCCGGAGCAGTACCCTAACAAACGGGCCACGGACCGCGCGCGATCTGTCCTTCCTCTTCCTTGTCCTATCCTCTCCCCTTACACACACCTCTCCACTTACACTATCATGAACTACACTATCACATATTCCGGGAGACCGGTCTGGAGCTTAGAGCTTGTCCGGGCTGGGGCGGTGCCCCGCTGGTGGGAGAGTCCTGGTTAGGGGAAACCCCACTAGCAGACGGTGGGTCGTCGTCGGATCTCGCCATCCAGCGAGGAATGATCACCGCCATCTCCTGAAAAACATGCACTACACTAACGGGAATAATGACCAAAGCAGTTGACGCGCCCTGAAACACGAAAAAATCAACCAATCAATCAATAGAACACTGTATTGAAGTGATTCGTGTGCTACACGGACAGTTTCAAAACATGCAAAGTGTATTTTTAGTTTTGTTTTGCGTTTCATTGTGTTAGCATATCAAAGAACCATTAGAGAAGCAAATTTATCGGGAGATTGGGATCCGAAGCGAAGGCACAGGACTTGTGTGTAGCGAAGCCGACAGATTCTGCGGACAAAGCGTTTGTAAAGCGGCAGAAGGCGGCCGAGGCGGGAGGTCCTGGGGCACCGGGAGGTGCGCAGCTTACTGCTCTCGTCCCTTTAAAGTCACCATCACGTGCCGCGGCCAGTGCTGCTCCTTTGTTCAGCGGGCGGCCGACTCAAGGCTGCCTCGGCGGCGGCGGCGGCGGCGGCGGCGGCGCCTGCCGTTTTATTACGAGGCGGCGGTGGCGGTGATGCTGCAACATTAGGCGACGTAGTAGTTGTAGTTTGATTCCGGCAAGGTCACGGCGGCGGCGGCCCAGCGCCTGGGGGCGATCTGTCGCGCGCAACCTGTCGGCGCAGGTCGTTTCCGCCGCGCGCGGGACGTCTCCGGCGCGGGCTCGCCTCCCCCGGGGCTGTTGCCGCCGCCGCCGACTCAGACGCCGTCTGCTGGGCGCTCTGGAACGACGGTCGTCGCCGTTGCCACGTCCGCCGATCTCTTTTCCACCGTCCCCTGCTCCGTCTCTGGCTGCCTCCACCTAAGCCTTCACGTTCCCCGCCAACGCTGCCAGTGTCCTCTCCACTGCCTCTGCTGCCTGCTCTTAAGCCTTCTCGTTCACCGCCACCGCTGCCAGTGTCCTCTCCACCGTCTCTGCTGCCTGCTCTTAAGCCTTCTCGTTCACCGCCACCGCTGCCAGTGTCCTCTCCACCGTCTCTGCTGCTTGCTCTTAAGCCTTCTCGTTCACCGCCACCGCTGCCAGTGTCCTCTCCACCGTCTCTGCTGCTTGCTCTTAAGCCTTCTCGTTCACCGCCACCGCTGCCAGTGTCCTCTCCACCGTCTCTGCTGCTTGCTCTTAAGCCTTCCCGTTCCCCGCCACCGCTGCCAGTGTCCTCTCCACCGTCTCTGCTGCCTGCTCTTAAGCCTTGTCGTTCGCCGCCACCGCTGCCAGTGTCCTCTCCTCCATCTCTGATGCCTGCTCTTGTGCTTTTCCGTTCCCCGCCATCCCCCTTTCTATTCCTCCGTCACTGTCTCTCCTCCATCTCTGCTGCCTGCTCTTAAGCCTTCCCGTTCCCCGCCATCACCGCTTCACGCTTTGCCTTCCCCTCCATGTTGTTACTCCCTGAGTAGAGGGGGCGGAGGCGGGGTGCCGGGCGGATGTTACAGCCCCCAGGGTGTCCCCGCCTCGGCCTCCCCGCCCTGCCTTCCAGCGCGCGCCTGCAGATGGCCTAATACGCGAGGCAAGTCTCGGCTTGCATACCCACGCGCGTCATGATCCACGTGTACCCGGAGCGTGTGAACTCGCTTCTCTGGGCCATATGTCTCTGTATGCTGCGCGTGTGGTGGAGCGTCCGCGAGGAGGCCTAGGAGTGTTTGTTTATACACTCGCGGTTTGATGGTTGCTTTCGGTTCTATTCGCGCGCATGTGAAGGCCCGCGGTTAATTGAGTTGTCTGCAAGATATGCTGCCGCGTGGTTTTTGTAGCGTTGTTTTTGTTGCAGTGTGTGCCAAACGAGTTGGGCGTGAAAATAGTTTTTGTTTCTCTCTAGTTCGTTTTGAATGTGATAGGGCTGTGTTTACGAACTCGAGTTTTATTTATAATAGTGAGCTAACAACCTGGATTATTGGAAAGAAGTGTGTTCTGTATGAATAAGTTCTGTATTGCTCTGACTATTTCGGGGAGATCACGTACCATTCCAGGTTTTATTTTTTTTTTAAGGGAATAAAAAATCTGGGAATTTAATATATATATTTAATTTCGGTTTGTTCAGCTACGAAAATTTTGCTGTCTTCGGAGGTTGAGCAAGGCATTTCTTGATCTCTCAAACCTGGAACTTTATATCGAGCAAGTGAGTAAACGTTATACACAGTGACTCTTTTTCATTCAGTTGTTCAAAATAAAAGTAAAAAGCTTAGTTTACCCGCTTCAGTTTATTAATGCAAGATCATTTTGTGCTCTTGAATGGCAATTGAGAAGATGCTGACGATGCAAAAGCCGCTTAACGTCATTCGAATCGATCTGCCAATCAGCACCGAAGCCTCTGCCGGAAGTGGCATTCGCGCGGGTAAGATCGATGGCCGGCGGGTGGTCAGTTCAGGGCGGCGAGTCGCCTGGGTCAACCTCCCGACCGGTCTGTGCCGGCGCCGACAGACACCGGCGACGGACCCACGGCGTGGGCGGGGGGCGGGGGGCGGGGCGGGGGCGGGGCGGTGCGTGAGCCGCGGGCGGCGGCGCGGGTCGATGGTGGCGCGGCGGCGGAGGCCCGCTGACCCACTTTGCTCTGCCCGCCGCCGCGAGACGCGCGGTGTGCCGCCCCTCCCCTCCCCTCCCCTCCCCTCCCCACCCCCCGCCCACCCAGTGCCTCGCCGCTCGCAATCGACCTGCGACCAGGAACTTGCGACTCTCCATCAAAACCGGAGGCAAAGCTGGAGGGTGCTACTATATGGGGCGCTAGTGTCGCCGGGTACAAGTGCAGTTTAGGATCGCCAACTTCCGCACATAAAAGTTGGCCCATCTATGAGAAATACCCAAAGTGTCTTCTAAATGTCGAATTCTCCCCAGTATATACATACTCGTACAACAAAGCGCGAACATCCACGCTCTTTTACAACAGTACGAGCCTCCTTGCGTCTCGGAAACCACGCAGCAGCCACGCACGTTTTAAGTATCGTTGGCAGCAGTTGGTATTCGAGTTTCGAATACACCTTCACCGCGACGGATGACAGGAAGATTACGAACTTGGTTCTTGCTCATAGAGAAAGGAAATTCCATTCTGATTCATAGTCTGTCAGTAACAAAAAATAGACGATGGCGGTGAAAAACAAGTAATTGTGTTTTCAATGTAACTTTCTCACCTCGCAGATAATCACGTCACTCAGTCAAAAGTTCAAATATCCCCATTCGATGCGAGTGTTTTCCTATTGAAAATAAAGTCGGTCTTAACTCGTGACGTCGCTCTAGTCACAATATTGACTTTAGTGTATTGAGCATTACGACGTAATCTTCTAAACAGTTATGTCTTAACCTCCGTCCGTCCCTCTGACCAGGAGGTTCTAGTTTGACGGCGGCAGGATTTTCGACACTAGCTTAACCTAGGTCGAATTCAGTCGCTGTCTGAAGAAGCATTCTAGCGGCCGGCTGCTCTGATCGGCAGTTTTCCGTGGTTTCTCCTATCAGGCGAATGCTGGAGCAGTACCCTACCAAACGGGCCTCGGACCCTTATATACACACTCACTCACACACAAACATTCACTACACTACCGCACTACCGGGAGAGCGGTCAGGTGCTTAGAGCTTGTCCTGGCTGGGGCGGTGCCCCACTGGTGGGAGATACCTGATTGGGGAAACCCGGCTAGCCGACGGTCCGGATCTCGCCATCCAGCGGGGGAAGACCACCACCCCCTCCCGTACAAAAACACTCCCAAGATGTACGGGACTAATGACCATAGTAGTCGACGCGCCCGGAATCACTAACAATCAATGAATCATTAACCCCCTTCCCGCCTTTCACCTTCCTCGAACAGAGTTTCCGCGTCGTGCAAACCTCGAATCGTCCCGCTGCCTCCCGGAAGAGGACAGGGCTTCCGCGCGAGACGCGGCAATCGGCGCCTAGGAGCGGCCCGCGCCGCGCCGCTGCCGGAGGACCCGACCTGCCAAGAACTTCGGGATATGACGCGCCGCGGGCCGCGTTCTTGAACGCGCGCCAGGGAGGGCTTCCCGGAGCGGCGGCGGCGGCGGCGGCGGCGGCGGCGGCGGCGGTGATGGCGACGGCGGTGACCGCGTTTCCGGCCGTGGCGGCCGCCGCCGCCGCAACCGCCACCTCCTTATGAATGAAAACGCCGCTGCCACCGCGGGACGCCGTGCAGACGCCCGCGGGTCGCCGCGGCTGGCTGGTCGGGGTCACGTGCGCGGGAGTATTTCTGGCCGGATTACGCCGAGGTCTCCTCGTCTGGCGGGACAGTCGCGGCGCGCCGGCTGTATTTTTATATGCCGGTTGCTTAGTTTAGGTTTCGGGTTGAGAGGTTCGGCCGAGCAGCTGTCGGCGCTAGGAAGTGGGAATCTCGTGCTGGGGGAGAAGCGGCTACTCCTACAGAATGCAATTGTTGGCGTCTTGCGCTTTCGAGAGAGTGCACAAATAGGTTGTCGGAAGTCGGTTTCTTTAATTTGTAAACGGTAGATGGGAAAGAGACATCTTGGTAAACAGCAGACATTTGAGATGTGTGCTGTCAAGCTCGATAAATTACTTACCAAATTTCCTTTTTGTTATATTTTTCGTAAAATTACACTTTTTCTTAACTTTCATAACCATGAGATTATAGTTTAAATCCGGTTTTACTACATATCTGAACCGCAGTGAGAATATGCCCTGTTAACGTCAAACAGCGGAACACGAGAAAATACTTCTCTTGAAAAATTGTCACAAAGAAAATGATGTGAATTTCTTAAAAAAATCGCCTCTCCACATCCCCCGATTGCTAACGGTGCTAAAAGAAGCGTCCAAATCCTCAGTTCTTAACTTTCGCGGTTCCTTTATTTTCGAATTGTTTTTTTAAATCAATGTGAGCTGTTATTTTTGCTCTAAAGTCGTTATTCACTGAACTCTGAGCAGGAACATAGAGGTGAAGCAGACACCATGTTCTCGTGTGGCCCGGGCGTTCCGTTTAACAGTTCCGTAGCGGAGTCCTTCGTGTATTTCTAGTGCGATGGATCAATTAACCTCCTCCTGAAGTACAGTCATCGCCAGGATTTAGAGCCCTTTTACCGAGAGACAGATGGCGCCGCCAGCGTGTGTTGGTGGGGTCGATATAGATGTGTCGCCCGCAGTTAAGCTCGGCGAACGCGCTTTCTATAAGTACCCTGTAGAGTGCCGACGCGTGTTTCCGAAATGTCAGCTCTCGCGTTCTGGGAAATATGTATACGTACAGGGATGTCAATGAACTCCCAAATTCACGCTTAATACTCTCCATGTAAACGCGTGTTCTTGGAAGAAAGTTTCAGAATTCGATTGTTTAATAGCATGTTGATTGTTAATAAATTCTTTTGATTTTCAGTGTCTTAAATTTTAAGACAGTCAAATATTTTTTTAATATCAGTAAATCATATTTTATAGACATAACTTGTTTTGTATTTCAAGCACTTTTTTATAACGGTTTTGTATTTCAAGCACGACAAATAATAAAGTTCTAAAAAAGTGCTTGAAATACAAAACAAGTTATTTCTATGAAATATAATTTACTAATTATTAAAAAAATATTTAACTAATTGTCTTCAAAATTCAAGATACTGAAAATCAACAAGTTTCAGAATTATTAGACTGGCATTCGCGTAATAAGTTCTAAATGTTATGGAAGCTATATGATATTTGTCTAAACAGTGTTACAATTTCGCAACCGATCACGAAACTGTCTCGTACAAGAGTTGTTTGCAGGCCTAAATTTGTTTATTCCAGATGAAATTACTCATCTCTGCCACAGAACGAATAAATAGTACCGGATGGTCGAAATACGCGCCAGGCGAGAAAGAGAAGCAAGACGCAGCATTGTCGCTGACGAGGGCTTGCGAGTAGATACGGGGTCGGAGCGTGGGAGTCCCCGAAGGCCAAGCGGTTTTGTCGCAACGCGGCTGTCATTTGTGAAAGCCCCGTGGCGCCGCGGCGGCCGAGGCGGTGGGCGTGGGCCGGCGCGTGTTTGCGCGCCCGCGTTCCCGCACCGCGCGTTATCTGTCGCGCGCCGCGCCTGTTGGCTCAATGGGGCGAGCCGAACGCGATGTGCGTTGGCCCGGGTCGCCTCGTGCTTGCAGGTACACGGCTCGGTGCAGGCGACGGAAAGGAAGTGCATGAAGGCAATAGTTTCTTTGGTGAGGTTGGTACTTCGTTTCCATAGTGAGATGTGTACTAACTGCGTCTAGGATGTGAAACGCAGATTACATTTAAATATCTCGTGAAAATGTAATAATTCTTCTTACTGATTACAATTGGGGGTCGGGGTACCAAAGGTCTTTTGGAGTTCTATTAAAGTCGAATAGTTTCCTTACTTACGTTGGAAATAATGTCAATATTGGTCATTTTCCCCACCTTTTTTATTCTTCCCTTCTGTACAGCTACACCCTGAACAAAAACATTTGTAAATTTAATTTCAATTTTTTCATTCATTGCAAGTTCAAAATGAACAAAACGTTTTTAATTGGTTCTTCTCCTAATATTTAATAAGGTATGCACGTTTGATTTTTGACGTTGGAAATAACAAGGCGTAATTATTCTCGAGTCGGTCGATTCGATTTCCTTTTCCCTTGCGTTCGATCGGTGGAAGTCTTCGTCGAACGCCACGGGCGCGTGTTTACGAAGGGCAAAGGTGTGTTTCTTCGCGTGAGCCTCGCGGGGGCGCCTGCGGCAGGAAACGCGGCGTCCTTCAAAGCCGGCTGTCAGGAAAGACGAAAGAGTGGTTACTTCCGGCGGCACCTGCCGGGCGCCTGATCACAGGGCGGGCACCCGCCCTTCCACCCCCACCCCCCACCGCCACCCACCCCGCCATCTGCTCTCCGCCCCGCCTCGCCCCGCGTCGGTGCCGCCTCCGGGCATGTGTCTCGGTATGAGAGGCGCTGGCGTCGGAGCTAGTGACAGAAGTCTTCCAGATCGAAACGCAGAAGCGCGCGATTGAATTCAATAGCGCCAAACTGCTGACATTTTCACACGTCCAATGAGTTGACGGTTTTGTGTGTTAAATTAAGGTCATAGGCACGGTGAAAAGGAATAATTATTGGAACCTTCTTACAGTTTGTCTTATTGGCGCCATATTAGGTAACTTTTTTTGGTGACGAATGCCTCGTGGTATCAGTGTTAAGACCCCGGTTTTGTTTTATTTTATGCAAGGCTATGGCAAGTTTTCAAATTTTTAGTTGCTCTTTCTTCTTTTTCCTTCGGGTCTTAACTTTACTTCCTTCCAGATTTACCGTAATTTTCCGTTTTATTTTTTTAAATTTTCATTCATGAATTGTTATTCTTATTTATTTCCCTTAGTAACCATTGGTGGTGATTTTGATATCGTTGGGACATTTTTTGGATGTCCATTGTCTGTGATACCATGTCATATATGTTTTACGAAAGATTGTTACGAAATGTGAATTACGTGACATCAATATTTTTACTCCTAACGTCAGAGGGAATGAGCTCCTTTGAGACAAAAATTAAATGTTGGTTCGAAGAAAAAGGAAGTTCTCGTGTACGGAATTGTCCTCTACAAATAATTCAGAACACACATGGTTTGGCTTCGGTAATGTTTCTTCAAAAACACTACAAATCTTCCAATTGGAATCTTCTTATAGTTATAAACAGTTTAAAAATATATCCGACAAGTACAGAACAATTAATCTCATCGCCACATAACATGTTTCTTACACATAATATCCTTTCGGCCTGAAGAAGCGGCTGAATGTCATTGTAATGAGAACTTCAATGATGACTTTTTGCCGCTTAGAACGCGGAAAGTTTGTGTCAAATGTGGCAGAGGACGGAAAGGGTTATGCGGCATTATCCGGTACGGAAACGGACGTCCGACAATCATGTCTCGGTAGTTCATCAATTGGCCCATGTCAATCACACATTCTTGTTTGGGGAAATGTGTCGCAGAATAATGTTCCTCTAAATACTGCATTCTCCTTAAAATATTCATTAGTTGATTAGCTCTAGAGTCTCATAAGAATAGCGTTTCCATTATTTGGATAGGCAATATATTTTACAAACAAGGATGTTCTTCAGTTACCAAATGTTAGCTATGCAGATGTAGCATTACTTTAATCTGATTTATACGCGTCAACGATCTGTGGAAACTCGTACCTGCGAGATCTTCATTTTCAATTGGGACCGACTCTTCTGACCAGGCTGCGCCCACAGCATAAATATGGTTGAAAGCGGTTGACAATATTCAATTGTCTCTCGGTCCATGACTCAGTGTTGAACCCACACGACCTCATCTGAGGGGGGGGGGGTGTTAGCCTTAGAGATGTGTGTTTTTGTCCCGGCGAGCGACCGCCGTGGGGCTCGACAGGTCACCACCGCGGAGGTGAAGGTGAATCGTCGCGACAGCCGGAGCAAAGGAAGCGAAGATGGGAAAGATTGGCGCCGGCATGTGAGGAGTTGGACGGGGAGAGGGGTATAATAATAATGCGGTGTCCTGGGAAGGGGGGGAGAGGAGCGTGTGGTGGTTGCGGTGGCGGGTCGTGGAAGGACATTGCAGGAACCGGTGGTGGTGGTGGTAATAGAGGGCGATGATGGCAGCAAGCGCCACGAAGGTGGTGACAGCCGACCTGTGCAGCGGTGATGGCGGAGGGAGGCGGGGCGTGCTCGGAGGGCCACGGCCCTTGTATGGCTTTACTTTTGTGAGAGCGGCGGCGGCGGCGTGTGATGAGTCAGTGCGGGCGATGCCGGGCGCCTCGGGTGCGAGTGGGTTTCGTAGACACCGCGGCTGGCCTGCACCGCCCAGCCGCAACGCCCCCCCGCCTTCCCCCACCCCGCCAAGCGACATCTTCGCTTTATCTCAGCATGACGTCATCCTTGGAAACAACGACAGGTGCGCACGAGTCTGGGACGAACAAACGTCCCTGTAACTTCCAGGTTTCTGAACTAGATGGAAGCAAAACAGAGGGAGAGACACTAGTTCATTGAACATTAAAGGAATTCTAATCTTACCTTGCTGATTCCTCACGGTGTGTGCATTGATAGTACGAAATCCGTATTGAGCTTTTTTTTTTACTTGACAAAGAATTCCCTTTCGGTGTTTAATACAGATTTTCAATTGAGTATAGTAATATTTCAGTACCAACAAGGAAAAAAAATCAACTTGGTAGTGATGGTTTATGAACGTTTCTTTTTTTCTTCAAAGTGTTCACAGCTTATTCTACAAAGTAGTGTATACGTAACGACGTAATTAACATACGTCTACCTGAGAATGTTGCGAGTATATTTGTAGCTGCCAGTATAAAACGTACGCGAGGCATTGTCTCAACAGAACATAATATAGGCGACGCGCGTTAACTCAGCAACTCGTGACGGGACGAGATCATTTAAGTGTGGGTGCGTCGGAGGGCGTGATTGTTTGAGCCGACGAATTTATTTTACGAGCGGCGGCGCCGTCGACCCTCCGCGGCGTCGGGGCAGGCGCCTCGCGGCGACGCCGGCGACCGCGCGTTTAAAATTCATCTTCGCCCCGCGCTGCGTCATAACGTGAGGTGGCTCCCCCACTGACCTACACGCGCGCGCGCCCGCCGGCTGCCCCTCGCCACCTCCACCCCCACCCCCACCCCCGTCTGCCTCCGCGCGAGATGACGCTGCTGGAGTTGCCCTGCCCACGCACCGCCCTCTTGCCGGCGCCCACTTCGCGGACGGTTTTTAGTCGTCGCGCGTTCTCAGATTGCCACAAGTAGTTTTTTTTTTTCCCTAGGGCTTTTATCCAGCCAACTGCCGGTTACCCTTTACGTCCCGATGGGACGCATATTTGACCTACACTAGACCAACACACTTGCGGGCTCCTCTGATCTGGGGTCAGCAGAACGCGAGGCCCTCTGCGACAACGCATACAAAGTCAAGGGACAAACAACCATGTCCAAGGCGGGACTCGGAACCCGCGACCTTTCGGACCGAAGCGCTGAGTCGGTACACGTCCTTAGCCACCTCGGCCATCCAGGTCGGCAAGTTCTTACTTTCGGTTCTTTTCGAGGTGCCACTTTCGGCTTTTTCTTCAGCTTCCGGTTCGTCTCTCTTCTTTTGTAAAAAGTTGAACTAACCGGGACATCTGACATCAGTTGATGCACTAAGCTCTCACTCCCGGTGAGTAGTTACTATAAACTCCAAAAGTGCTCTCCTTCCGCTGCTGCAACTCCTGTCGGTGGGGGCGGGGGGCGTGGCTGGGGGCGGCGGGCGCGGGCGCGAGAGCTGGCGCCCCGCCGACCCTGACCTCGGCCGGGTCACTCTCCCTCTCACGGCGCGGGCGACGGCGATGGCGATGGCGGGCGCGATCCCAGATAAATCACAGCGCACACAATGCGGGAAACTGGGCGACTCGAACAATGGGGCCCCGCGCCGTGTGTGGTGTGGCGCGGCGCGGCGCGGTGGGCGTGGGGTGCCGCGGGCGGCGGCGGCGGCGGCGGCGGCGGCGGCGGCGGCGGCGGCGGTGGTGGTGGTGGTGGACGCGGGCGGTTCGAGGGTGGCGGCGCGCCCCGTCGCCCGCCCCCGCCCCCATCCCCCGACAATGGGGACCCGACTAGAGATGACGCTTATTAAGCGGCGGCGCGAGCGGACCCGCCCCGCCCCGTCCCGCCCCGCCCCGCCCCGCCCCGTTATTCGTCGCTGCGGTCGCCGTGGCGGCGATGAGTAGTGGCCTTTGGTCAGACCCAGGGCGTTGCAACTCCCCATCAAAACCGGAGACAAAGTTTGAGGGTGCTACTATATACTTTGGTTTTCGTAACATGGCAGCTGAGGGTATTATCTTAAATGGAATATGGCACGGCTTTAGCGCGTCTTTCTCGGCCGTGCCGCTAGAGTCGCTTGATCTGCAGCACTGCTTGATATGGTCGCGATCATGAGACATCTTGAGGCAGGATGGAGAAAGATGCAAAAAGTCGTGTCGTATTCCATCTTGGAGATAATATCCTCAGATGTCACGTAAAAAAAAAACAATAGTGGAGACCAGAGCCTTGCAACTCCATCAAAACCGGAGGCAAAGCTGGAGGGTGCTACTATAGGAAGCTCTAGTGTCGCCGGGTACAGCTGCAGGTTAGGCTCGGCATCTTCCTCCCTTAAAAATTGGCTAATTTGTGGGAAATACGAAAAGGATCTTGTAATATATTCAATTATAATATATACATATAAGAAACAACTGAAGAAAGTGAGAACATACAGGCGGTCTTTTGTAACATTACGCGCCTGTTTGTTTCTTCGCGAACCTTCTCAGCAGCCACGCAAGTTTTGAGTATCGTTGGCAGCAGTTCGCATTTGAGTTCCAGGAAGGAGGTACTACAGTAGAGCGCGCTACTGAAATGGTCTCCACGTTATATGGGAGTTGAGAGGCCTTCGCCAGACGTTAGTTCGGTGGTGCCATTCCATCAGTGGGTTTCCTTTTATCTCTCCCCACCTCCTAACGTGCAGGAAGTGCGTAAATAGTGTTCAGTTATTTCAGTTCATAGCTATTGGAAATCCATGTAATTAAATCGTCAACTTATTTGAGGGTTTCTTGCATGAGGATTGCCAAACTTCTGGTTCAAAAAGAGAATTGTATTTTTCGAAAATTGTGTAAGGATGTCCACCGATTATAATTATATATCATAGTACTCGTTCTAATTACGTAGTCCTTAGTATTTGAATTTTTTTCGTGAAAGAAATGAGCCCAATCTTTTAATTTTTAAAACAATTAATTTCAGTTTATTTTATTAATTATGTAGTCAAATGCCTGAGAGTATTGGACAATAAAATCGGTTAAATGCGTAACAATGTTTTGTTGAAATAGGAATGGATAAAATGCATGGTTGAAATAGAGATTTTATTTTTCGAAATATGTGTGAGTGTCGTAAGTCGCGCCGAAAATAATTATACTCGTACTAATGACGTAGTCAAATGCCAGAAAGGATTGAACAGTTAAATCGGTTAATTGCGTAACAGCGGTAAGGCTCGCGCCCTGTAACGTGAACAAGCGTAGAGCAAGGAGCGCGTTTCATTTCAGTCCCCCCTCCCAGGGCTTAAGTTGCACCCCGTGCTGCACTGCCAACTCGTAGTGGAGCGGGACATATTCTTCGGACACGCCGCCTCGGGATAGCAGCGGGCCCAAGCGGGACTTCCTGGCATGCGATGTATGCAACCCTGGGCACGCGAGACCAAGGCTTCTCTTGTTACGAAGGGAAATGCAGTGCGGTAATATTGCTTTCGCCGCAAAGATCCGAAAGATGAAACACTACTAGGTGTTGTAACGGACAGTGTGAGGCAAATGGGAATCCAAATTGGGTTCTATTATTAGACGTTTTTGGACCAACCGATTCGGCGAAACCCATCTTATCTTCGACAAATACATAGAACAACTTTCGAAAGAAATTTACAGAGAGTTTTGTATTTTATTAATTTCATGATTTCAAAATGCAGAATTTCGAACAGAAGATTTAATGAAACTAATTTAAACTATTTATTTTCCTGTATAACATAGGACTGGGAATGTCAATCTGTTTCAAGATGTAGGTCATTATGATTATAAGTAGAGTTCGCATGACCATTGGATGCAAATGGAATTTTTGTTAAGCACTATTCTATTAGATTTCCTTGGCGATTGTTTACGTAAGCCTTGTGAGGCCGTCTTCCTGCCCGGAGTGGCTTGCCGGCGCCGTGTGGAATCGAGCGGCGGAGAGCAGCGCTGCGCGGAGCGGAGCAAAGCGTGACGCGGGCCGGGCTGGGCCGAGCCGGGCCGTGCGCTCCGTTTCCTATTTCGGTCGCGGCCTGCAGCACGCGCGCGCTGTGCAGCGCCGGCGGGGGCGGCGGCGGCAACACATTCCTCACAGGAACCCGGAACAGGGGCTGGGCGGGGGCGTGCGCCCTAAAGGGAGATGGCGCCCTCGCCTTCGCCCTCGCCCGCGCTATCGCCTTCCCCGCGCCTTGTCCCTGCTGACAACTTCTTGCCTAAGCCTCCGCCGCCAAGCCATCCCCGCGGCCACAGCTACTAGCACTGCTTCACTGTCGGAAATTACATTAAATTTAATGTAAGACTGTACATGAATTTTAATGTAGCTTGGACATTAAATGGAGATTAATGTACCTGTACATTAAATTTAATGCGCAAGTTAAAATTAATGTAGATTTAATGTACGACTGTTGACTTAACTTACTTGCCTGCATTAAATTTAATTGTCCACGTACATTAAAGTTACTGTACGTGTACATTGAATTTATTTCACGTTCATGATAATTACTTCCATGTAGTTTACATTAAAAATAATGCAGAAATTTCTGAGTGTACTACGGTAGTACCGCCCCAACCACGACAATCGCCTTCCCTCGTCGCTACCGTCGCCTTCCCCCGTCCCTACAGTCACCTCCGCACCCACTACGACAGTTTCCTTCTTCTCGGGAAACCCTCGCTCTTCGCTGATTTACCGCGGGGAGGGCGAGTGGGTGGGCGGGGCGGGGCGGGCGACGCGCGCGCGGCCTCTCCCCGCGTGATGAACGGCGTCATCGGAGCCCGCGCGGGGCGGGGCGGGGCGGGGCGGGGTGGGGCGGGGCGGGGTGAGGCGAGCCGCGGCGCCCGCCTGAGAAATTGCCAGCTCTCCCACCAGAATGGGTTCCGATTTCCGCGAGATCGGTTGGGTGAGTCGTTTTCAATCCAGTTGTCTGAGCTTGGAAGAAGTTGGGGAAGGAAGGGCTGTGTTTTTCGAATGGAGAGGCGTTCCTCTCCGCGGTAGTGAATTTCTTTCGTGGTAGTGAATTTCTTTCGCGGTAGTGAGTTTCGAGAAGTTTCAAGATACTTTCCAAAAGAGTGGAAAGAGAGGCTGTTACGTTACGGTTGGTAATTTAACGGCAGTAGCCAATACTAGTGAGGACTGAAACTAGAATGTGTAACTTCGAGATCACTTAGAGAAATTACAAATGAAAACTTACCTCGTCTCTAAAATAAATATCCTTACATAAATTCTTACGCTTCACTATTCATCGTATGTGGAACGATTCTCAAAGTATTATTTCTACAATATTTTGGAACGTGAGACATTTCTAAGGAGGTAGTTATGGTATTAAAATGTCCAGTGTACGAATAATTATTTCTGCCTACAGCAAATTACTGTCAACAGAAATAAATCACTGCTTTGTAACCAAGACTCTCACAAGTTCTTTCAAAACAACACTGCCTGAAATTGTATTATGCATGAAACATTATTTATTGCGCAATAGGCAGAAAGATCCATTGCGCTAGCAGAATTCATTTTTTTCCACCACCGCTTTCGCAAGAACTGCAGCGCAAGTAGGAAACCGTGTACGTGCATACGTCGGCAATGCGCATATTCTATACTCTAAAGTTTCCCATGCAATCTGCTCCCGGGAGGGGTCTGTTAGGTAAGCGTGGATGTCGCCGTGAGAATCGAACCGGGGGCTGGGGCGGGGGCGGGGGTGGGGGCGGACCGATGCAGCGGAGCGCGGCGGCATGTGGCTGCGCCGCTGCAGGCCGTGGTTCGCTTCCCGGCCGGAACCCGGCGCCGCGGCGCTTTTTATGCAGCACCCGCTGCGCTTCCTGCTCGGGCCTCAAGGCGACATGCAAATCGTGGGAGTGTCGACACCCCGCGCGCCTCTGTACTGCGCCCCCGCCGCCCCGCCCCCGCCCCCCCCGCCCCGCCCCGCCCCCGCCCCGCCCCCGCCCCCGCTCCGGCCCCGCCCCGCCCCCGCCCCGCCCCGCTCCGCCCCCGCTCCGCCCCCGCCCCGCCCCCGCTGCTCGTGGGACGGGACGGCGGAGCGCTTCTTCGCGGCCGCATGTAGCGTCGGAGAAACTGGTTGTGGGAGGAGAACCGGTGGATGATGTGTACGCAAATACCGTAGTACGCGCTTGACGCGTCGGGTGCCTAAAGAAGTGTCGGCGAAACAATTCAAGGTGGCGTCATTGCCAACAGAATTGTTTAATTCAAGAGCAGCTTTCGATGACGTAGCCATCGTAAATTTTCTGCTGCTTGAAAGCCATAAAGTGACCACGTAGTCTTTTTGTGAGTTCCAAATAGCAGGAAACTGATGATGGCTACGCCATCGAAAGCTGCTCTTGAATTAAACAATTTCGTAGTAAATGAGAACGCCTTGAATTATTTCATTTTAAATGCCAACGACAATTCACCGCTCAACCAATAAGTGTTGGCGACCAAAGAATATGTAAAAAAAAAGTTTGCGGTGCGCCTTTCATTATCTAACAAATTACGTGTTAATCGCGTTTGATGTGTTTTTTTTTTGGGAAGAACGTTGAAATTTTAATTTCGGCGGAAGGAATTCTGAAACACGAAAACGAGTGACTACCTCATAAGAACTTATCTCAATTCTTGTAGAACTTACCGACATTTATCATTTGGGTTAAAGGGTAACTATTGTGGTAGGTCAGTGTGTTTTAGAGGTATGCGTACTAGTTGCTTTTGTTTCACAGAATGATATATCTTGATCAACCTTTAGAAAAAAGTGTAATGCGGGTGTTTACATTTCTCACGCCCTAATATTCATGCCATAAATTACCAGAAATGTCATTGTCGTAGGTTTCAAACCGGTTTTCTTTCCGCATTCGGTAACTAAAAGTATATCGATGCATTGTGCGCAAACATCTGACGGAATTCTTACCGATGGAATGCTGGTCACCGCTAAATTCAACCGGAGAAGCGCTTATGACTAAAGGAGGAGAGTAAGTCACTGCATACGCATGCGGTCCTTTAGACAGATATTCCTCCGCCAAGTGTTCCAAATAGTGATGGCAAATTTTAGCAAAACATCAATACTTCGATACATCAACAAAAAGTTTTTCGATGTCAATGAAAACGTCGACATAAAACATCCATATTTAAAATATCGACGTTTTGAATATGATGAAACATGTCAAAATAAAATATCCTGGTTGTAATGTGATACATAACACGTCAATATTAATTTAATGTATCTTCTGCTTTACATTTGACTGTCATTTAATTTTCCAATAACTTTCCTGTGTATTCAATGTACAAAATGCAGATTAACGATATTACCACGTAAAAAAAACAATCAAAAAAGGTAATAACATTAGAGAAAGATTGCAAATAGCAAATGGTATTGTACGTCTGGGGATCGACAACCGTGATAGTATTGAATGGCTATTGATAGCGAGCATTCAACAAAAAAAATAGATACTGGAAATTTTATTTACCTCATCAGGAATCTTTTTTAAAAACTTCAATGTTTCTGAATAAAACATTGAAAGCAAAATAACGCCTCCATTTCACTTCGATGATGCAAATGTCGTGAACTCCACACCATTTCCTACCATTGAAAGCAAAACATCGATGTTATAATATTGAGGTTTCCGCTTGCAAATATCGACGTGTTTTGTTTTTTTAATTTTTTTTTTAAATTTGCTTTCAGGCGTACAGCCTCTTTTACAATGGGTTGGAATTACATATGATATAGAAGTACAGAATTGAGTTTAGTTTACAAGTTATATTTTTGGTTAGGATTAATTAGAGGAGTGGGTGTGTGAATGCTTAGGGTGGGTCGAAAAGGTGTCTGGGGAGTTTCCTGCTGATACGTGCTCTATTTGGGATTTGTTTCCCTTATTGGAAGTGGAGAGCTTGTGGGATTGAAGGGATTTTGTGGTAAAACTTCAGGGCGCTTTGCTTGATGTTCGTGGTAATGAGGGGTATGCCGAGCTCGAGATGGAGTAGTTCATTGGGTATGAACCAGGGTGCTTTGGTGATGGTCCTTAGGAAACGATTTTGAAAGGTCTGGAGCTAATGGATATGAGATTTGGCTGCTGAGCCCCATATTGGGCATGCGTATGTTAGCATAGGTCTGATCATAGCTTTGTATAGATGGGTACCGGTTTGGATTTGGAGGGGAGAAGATCGACGTAGTATTGAGAAAAGTTGGTGAGTTCTTTGAGTGGCTAGAGCAAGTCTATGGTGGATATGGGGTTTCCAGGTTAGGCGACGGTCAAAGAGGACTCAGAGGTATTTGACTGGCGTGTTGGATGGTAACCAAGGGATTGATGTGGACTTGTATGCTACAGGTGGAGGTAAGGGTGGCCTGCGGAGAGAGAAGAGTTTGGCTTGAAATTTAGTTAGGTTGAATTTGATGCGCCATTTGCTGGCCCAATCGGAGATTTGATCCAGGTGGTTTTGAATCGACGTTTTAAAAACATCGATGTTTTTTTTGCCATCCCTAGTTCCATACGCAATGCGCACACGGACTAATTACGAAGCGGTCTGTTTGATTGAGAGCGATAAGAGAAGGCCGAGGTGAGTTGTCTTTCAAAGGAGGGCACGTGGTCGAGGCAGGGAGTGGGCGTGGCGGAGAAGAAGACATTCCCGGCCTTTTAATTCTCTCCTGCGGCGTGCCTCTTCTCTCTTTTCTCGCCTCGCGATAAGAAAATTTCTACTGCATAGAAGGAATTCCTCCAAACACCAACCACAGTATTTCACGACAGTATATCTAACTACGTTCAGAAGTGGTTTGAGAGGATGTGATTTGAGATATTTAGCTGACGAATTGTGCAAAAGCACACACAGCAAATAAAGAAGAAACTCAGGAAAAAAAATGCCCGACAAATAATGGTTGGAACTGATGTCGAGCCGACGTCTTCAATCAGGATTCTTGCTTTTTAGTAATTTTTATTTTGCTTCCAGCCTCTACAATTTCTTACTTTCCCTTCATTTCTTGGTTTAAAGAATATTTTTCATTGAAATAAAATATGCAAGTATAAAATTGAAGCCCTCCATAGAACAAGGGCTATCCCACATCGTTCTGAGATATTGAGAGTTTTATGTGAGCTTTCCTAATATAACTCGGTACGCTTTTAAAATTTCCAACACCGTACACTTGCATACAAGTCCATATTGGATTTAAATGTACACTATATTCATATTACACTAAAATAATATTTGAAGTTTATATAATGTTAATAACTCAATTTCACAAAAAACGTGGGATAGCCCCTTGTTCTACTGGGACCTTCAATTATAAAATACTGGGGAATATTTGTATGAATCCCTTGATTTTTGATTTCGAGGCCTCGCCACGACGTGTGTGTGCCTGTGTGTTTGTGTGCCTGTGTGTTTGTGTGCCTGTGTGTTTGTGTGCCTGTGTGTTTGTGTGCCTGTGTGTTTGTGTGCCTGTGTGTTTGTGTGCCTGTGTGTTTGTGTGCCTGTGTGTTTGTGTGCCTGTGTGTTTGTGTGTGTTTGTGTTTGTTTGTGTGTGTGTTTGTGTGTGTTTGTCTGTGTGTTTGTGCCTGTGTGTGTGTGTGTGTGCCTGTGTGTTTGTGCCTGTGTGTGTGTGTGTGTGGGACCGGCGCAGGTGCGCCCCCTGTCGCAGCGCTATCGATGCCAGCGCCCGAGGGCCGCATGCTTTGTTGAACGCTCGCCGTCTGCTCGGGCGCCGGTGTCGCACGTAAAGCCGGCGCAGGTCGGAGCCGCGTGCGTTATCTGCATTTCGTTAAGTCGCTAGGCGAAGGTAATTTGGCGCGTTAGCCGCCGTACCCGAGAGATGCAATCCGTACGTGCTAATGAGGAACTACTATGCTGGTAATTACGAAATCTAGGTCACGTGTACTTTTTTTTTTATTTGCGCGTTTCATGTCGGATTACGGAAGTCGGAATGCTTCCTGGAGGTTTTTTCCTCCAGAAGATCTTACAGGATGAATAAATTTGTGTACGTATTATTAATTTTCAAATATTTAGGTTTTATTTTCTCGGCAATTTGATATCAGACAACGACTAGTATAACTGTCGTAAAATTTACAGGGATATCTTTTCGGGACTCAATATATCGAGTATATTCGAGAACACAAGACGATTAAAACTTCATTTGAACGGTGGGGTAGATAATTGGAAGACGTTCAGAAGAGAAACAGCGTCGTGAAGTTGGTCGCGACGCCCACATTGTCGTATGCCACCCGTCCGAAAGTGTTCGAGGCTCTGTGCTTATTGGGGAGTTTGTGCACCCTCGTACGTTAAAGCAACCGAAAGCATGATCGATCTTCTGCGCATGCGCAGTATAAGTTTCGCAACACGTCCGTGCATCAGCGCATGCGCAGAAGATGGATAGTGCTTTTGATTGCTGCCTGCCAAGGCGTGCACAAACTCTTTATTCCGTGGCCGCAGCTGTCAACAGGCGCTCGACAGTGGCCTTCCGCCGTTCAGAGGTCGGCCCCGCCCCGCCCACTCGCGCCGTCCATTCAGCGGCGGCGGCCGCCTACCTCTCGTCCGCCCCCGCCGCCCGCGCCCGCGCCTCCGCCTCTTATTTATAGGCGTGAGCACCGGCCGTGGCGACGGCGACGGCACCGGAAAGGGAAGTGACGTATGTAACTGTATGTGTGAGGTAGAGGAGAACCTGGCGTGACGCATCGGAGGAAACAATTTCCCTGATTTCCCTGCATCCCTTTTCTTCTTCCGGCGGCGTTGGCGGTGGCGGCGGCGGTCGCCGCGGAGGACAGGAGCTACAGCCGCCTGTGGGGTGGCTGGTTGGGGGGGAGGGGAGGGGGGCGTGGCAGGTGGAGGGGGCGTCAGCTGAGCGCGCCGTTCCGCCGTCGGTGGTCCTAATCGGCGCACCTCCGGTGCCCTCGCCCGCGCGCAGGGGAGGTGCCGTATGACCGCGTGGCCGGATGCGAGGCCCACCAGTTAGCGCCCTCTTCCGTCAATGCGGAGAAGGTGGGTCAGCTGAAGACCGCTCGCTGCGGCTCGTCAACGTGGATGGGCAAGCATATTCCATTCATTTTCAAGCAGTTTGGATCTAAACCTGGAGTTAATTTGCGTATTAGTAAATAAATACCTTAAAAGCCTTGAATGTCAATACTGGATGTACATTCAGTAATAAAATACTGTACGTTTTAGAGAAAATAGGCAGTTGGTTCTGGCTTAAAGACTGCAATGAAAATTTCATGAAAATGCTCTTTCTCTGACTGGCTGTTCACGAATCGTGTCGTGAATCTCTCTCAAATTATAAGAGAATAGTGGTGTAACATCAGTGAGTAAAAACTACAACACCAGTTCAAAAATCTTCATTTCTTCTACCCAAATCATTATTTACCCACGACCTGCTGCCCGTTGCGGTCATTACTTTCGATCCCTTTCACTTTCAGCTCTGCCTCCGCCCCTGCCGTTCCTGTCACCCCTGTCTCCCCTGCCCCTGTCACCGCCGCCGCCGCTCCCGCTCCCGCCCCCGCCGCCGCCACCGCCGACCCTGCCACCGCCTCCGCCGCCCCCGTCGCCCCAGCCACCGCCGTCGCCTCCGCCGCCCCCGTCGCCCCAGCCACCGCTCTCGACGCCCCTGTCGCCCCCTGCCAACGCCGCCGCCGCCTCCTCCTCCTCCGCCTCCGTCCCTGCTGTCGCCCCCGCCGTAACTGCCCCCGCCGCCCCTGCCACCGCCTCCGCCGCCTCAGCCACCGCCGTCGCCTCCGCCCTCGATGCCCCTGTCGCCCCCTGCCAACGCCACCTCCTCCTCCTCCTCCTCCTCCGCCCTCGATGCCCCCGCCGCCTCCGTCGCCCCTGTCACCTCCGCCTCCTCCGCCCCCGTCGCCCCTGCCACCGCAGTCTCCTCTGCCCCCGCCGCCCCTGCCCTCGGCCCTCGCTGCGCGGGGGTGGCGGCGCTGAGTCAGTCGCGGAAGCGGCGTCGCGACGTGCGTCGCATGGCGCCGACGCGATCGAAGGAAACGGAAGTCTGTTAAAAATACATTAACGCGTCGTCTTCCCGGCGGAAGGAGGCAGCGGCGCAGTCGCCAGCGCGAAGGGCGCTGCAGGTGGCGAGGGGCACCCTGAGTGTGGTTTAGCATGGAAGACAATGAGGGAAGGGCGATAAAATGGCATGATAGAAAGACTAGGGATCGAGGTAACAAATACCAAACTTTTAAAAACGTTACGTAAATTAATAATGTAAATAAGTTGTAATTGCGCTATGAGAAAACAATGGTCTCATGCTGATGACGTGTTTAAGTCCTCTTCGCAAATGAGAGCTTGCAATTCAAAAAACATTTTCTTATTTATCTTAAGTTCATTTATTTTACGTGCCTTGTGCCGTTTTCTACGTACGTATAAAAATAATTATCCACACAACGGCTTACCTCTTGACACCTAACGAATTATTTTTAAACTCATCATTGATTGGCCAGTTTTGAACTTAAAGACACATTTTGAGAGTTAGAGAGTGTGAAGGTATCGGCCGCCCACTTCTCGCAATATAGAGCTGCACTGCGACAGCAAGGACTCGCCCAGTCGACCGTGTTGCGGAGGAATCTCGCAAAGGAGTCGCCTGAGAGATCGATTTTGAGAATCGAATGGCTATCGAGGTTTCGGCCTTCCGTTTATTTCGACGAAACGGAGAATCCAGCGCTCCCGGTCCGACCGGGTGGGTTTTGAGTTTTTTGAGTAACGCGAATTCAACAATCGTCCGCTCAATTCTCGCGAAATAAATAAGCCAAAGCAGCAAAGTGTTCTCTGCCCGTTCCAATAGCTATCGGAAAAACGTGTCGGTGCGAATTCAAATATCGAGGAGGGGGGATGGTCTTAGAGTGGAACTATGATCTTAGCTTTCACAGGAAGCTTTAAATAAATCCTTTGAATGATTTTGGAAATGTTCAGATCAAGAACATTAGAAAATAGAACTTATGAAAGTGTCTAAATCGTTTATGTGGCACTTACGAAATGGTGCTACGGAACGTGTCTATCATAGAAATAAGAGTAATTCGATAGTATCCGGGTAGAGTGTTACATCATATAAAAGTGAGCTCCAAAAAAGAAAAAGTAAGTTTTGTCTTGTATTTAGGACACGTCCCAAACAACTAATTCCACCTTCTCAAAAAAAGACTTGCATACATGTGGCAGTTAAATAACAATAATTACAGTAATAATAATAATGATAATGATAATGATAATGATAATAATTATTATTATTGAGTACAATACAAGACGAGAATGCCATAATCATACTATCACTAATATTAAGTATTGTAACAATTATTTCAAATGTCATGATATTCAGTAATTATCTCCGTTATCCTAACTCCGTTTCTCCGAACATCAACAAATTTTGTCCCACCAGTGACGAATTAACATTCCCATACCAGGGGTCATGATCGCTCTCGTCGGTTCGCTCCCTGTTTGCTAGAGGAGCGCGGTGGCTGCAAGGGAACCGGGATCGAGAACCGGCCCAGCGCGGCCGGGCGCAGCGCCTCATCGGGCGCAGTGGGTCGCTGTGGCGGCGGAGCGACCTTGTGGTGACGTAAGAGCGTGAGGTAACCGCGACCGAGGGTCGCTCGCGGGAAGGCTCGCTTAGGCGAAGAGCGACGGCGCGGCGCTGCGCTGCAACCGGCGAGCATCGTGGCGGGCGCTGCAGCTCTGGCCTACGTCACTGGCGCGGAGCCTGTGCCGGAACTCCTCGGCCCGTCTTCGTCCTAGAGTGGGGGGTCTCGCAAGGTCCCCTTTCCGGGAGAAAGAGGCGGCTTCGCCGAATTGGGATGCTCTTCCTACGAAGGAAGAAAGTGGTGGTTGTTGAACTGTATTTGTCATCTTCGTCCTTTACGGATTAGGTATAGTGCCTGATCCAGCCTCTTCCCATCTCTATCTTGGCCTTCCAAGGTTTCTCTTTCCTCTAGGCTTGTAATTCAGGGCTTGCACTGGAAGTCTGTCTTGCGGCATATTTCTAATATATCACCCATTGCTGCCTGAACGTCTTAATTTTGTCATGCACTGTTTTTTCCGCCCTAGTTCTTAGTTTTTCAATTTTTATTTGGTCTCTTAATATACAGCCCTTTTTGCCTTTTTGTAAGTCCTTTTTTACAACCGTATTTGTCTGTACGAGGATGATTTCCCCATGGTTAATGTGACGGTGCGGGCCAAACATGGAAGAATGAGAAGAGATTTGCTCTTTACTATTTTTTAAATTTCTCTTTGACATTTTGCAAAGAGACGCACAAATTACTTGATATATGTACGAGTGATTAGTTCTGTAACGAATAGTATTTGCTTTAAACGTTTTAAATAAATAAATTTCAATGGTTGATCTTGAAAGTGTCGTTTTCTACTGGTTACTTCCGAATAACGTGTTTTTTCTCGGAAATCTTGTTTTGGTGGTGATTTAATTTGCTTCAATGACAAACTGATAATATCCATCCATTCTGAACTGGAAAAAGGTGTTATATTGGGTATTCGAAAAAAGAAATATACAACGAACTAACACAATAATGTGGAAATATTTCTGACATGAGAAGTACGTTTATGCCTTTATACACTCCCAGAAATATGTGCATTACTTTTAATGTAAAAGTACAAGTACGTAATTTTCATGAACGGTACAGGAAATTAAATGGACACGTACATTAAATTTAATGTACGTGAACAATTAAATTTAATGTACACAAGTTAACAGTAGTACAATTAAATATACATTGATTTTAATGTAAGCATTGCATTTAATGTAAATGCACATTAATCTCCATTTAATGTACAATGTTCATTAAAATTTAAATACAGTCCCACATTAAATCTACATTGAATTTAATGTAATTTCCGACAGTGTACGTTGCAAAACACCATTGGGAATGCATCCAACAGTATTTCCGCCTCGTGACTTCTTCATTCAATAAATGCCATTCGCTGTTGACGTCCCGCTTATCATACATTCGATCTTACGTTTTATTACCACAAACAGCGTTTATCTTCGTCAGTGTGTGTTGACAATGAGAACTCCGGTCCCGTGGGGGCTATATAAAACGCGGCGGCAGATTTTCCCACAGTGACGAGGCGAGGACGGAAGCTGCGGCGTTCGTGCTGCATCACAGCTGGCGCGTCCACGTCAGCGCGTCCTCGGTTCGTGCCCCGGTGGCGCCGAGCGTTGAAAGGACCGGCGCGACCTCCCACTGCGTTCCGCCCCCGCCGCCCGCGCCCCCACCGCCCCCGCCCCCGTCCCGCCGCCCCCGCCCCCCGCCGCCGCCCCCGCCGCCGCCCCCACGAGTTGTGCAAGCGGCGGGGGCGGTGGCGGCGCGCTTCGCTTTGTTTAGGATCGATATTACGTCATCGACACACCGCTTTTCAATTATTCGGCATAACCCGTTTCCCCTGGCACAGTTTCTCTCGGTGCGGCCGCTGCCGCAGGTTGTGCAAGTGGTCGCTCATTCATGGGCTGCCGGCCCCCGGCCGCGTATACACGGACGCATCTGCCGCCGCCGGTGCAACCGCCATGCTCGCCGGGTTTTGGTGGTTGCTTCTCCTCTGGGCCTCCGGTAACGCAAAATAGGGCTGTGATGAAATATAACGTCCCTTTCCAGATTTGCTTTTCGTATTTCTCTCTGAAAGTATTTCAACGCACATTTCGGAGATCATAAAACAAAAACTTCTACGAAACGTAGCAAAAAAGAGTATTTGGCATAAAATGATTCGTATACTTTTGACTCTTGATCTCTTGACAATGCACCTCTTGATAACGTTGTTTTCTGTGGCCTCTTAATGTGACTTATTCTAGAAAACAAAATACTAAACTGTCTTTTCTTTCTTGCAGGTGAGTAATCCTGACTTTGTCCAGAATAAGAGCAGTCGGTGAGTGTGTAAGCAGAATTTAACAAAAATATGTACGTTGCTGTACAACTGCGAAACATTGAAGCAACCTTCACCAAAATAGTTGCCCTTATAATAGCCCGAATTCTTTACACAATTTTTGCTTTACATAATTTTTGTTTGTCATCTTCGAGAGTTGGAATTGAAATAAACTTCGCAAATGTCAAAGACTGATGTTGTCTTCTGTTGATTAAGACTTTGCAAATGTCGTTGTAAAGTGCGGAATGCAGCCATAAGAAACGGATATTTCAATCTAAAGTTAATTTTATTGGTCTAAATGAACTCGTCGTTCGTTACAAACTTAACGACTGGAAAATAGTGGCAGCCTTACTCAGTGTTATTTTCTTTCTTTGGGCCATAGGTGTGCCAGAGTAAGTTATCTCAAAAACCCAGATTTAGTGGATTGGTTCTGTTCTGCATGAATACATCCAATTATACAGTCATTTTCCGACGAAACTCGCATAAATTTCAATGAAAGGCAGTTTCGCCTTATAGCGAAAACGAGCGGTACTGCTGCATGTCGGCTGGGAGAGAGCTCTCGCGGCGAGCACCCCGCCTAGCAGGCGTTCGCCGCCCTTTTCCTCTCGGCAGGGCGGCTGCAGCCAGTTCGTGCTAGTCATGGAGGGATAGGAATTCAGTTATCTCTTGTCAATATTCGTTTCTCGCGAGGCAAGGCGGTGGGGGGAGAGGAAAGGACACGGTGCGGCCACGGGATTGCCTGTTAGCACGGCGCGCGGCGGGTAAAAGCCCATTCGGCCGCCAGCCCCCACCTCCACCCCCAACTCCAGCGGGCGATGGACGAGCGGCCGTGCGGCATCTCGTTCCCTTTAGCTTCCCCGTCGTATGAAACGAACAGCCGACATCTCATTAATGGCTGTAACGAGGAGCAAAATGGAATTTAAAGTGTAATGCGCCGTTCACGATTAGGCTCGTTGACGTGTGCCGGCCCCGCCTGCCTTCGACGGTGCTGGTTGTCACGGCCTGCCCACGTGGCGATCCCGCGCTCGGCGCTGCCAAAACGACAAATGAGCGTCGGGACGCAAACCCATTCGCTGGGTCCGCCTTCAGTTTATATAGGTTTCCCTGGTTTCGACAACCCGAACCTCGTGCCGGGAATTTCAAGTTAAAATGAAAGGGAAAAAATCCTTTTTAAAAAGTTGTCACGTGTACTTTCTCTGAATGAAGCGCCCTGATTAAATGCACCTATGTTTGTTTTTGTTTTTTTTCTCAGAATGGGGAACTATCCAATAAATCGTGAGGTTAATGCAGAAACATGTACATTCATCTGTCACCAAGGTCTATTTTGTTATTGGGCAAGTCGTGTCTTGAAAAGTGCTATATTATTAACATTATTCACATTCATATGTTTGACATTTTTTTTCTAAACCGCTTCCTTTGAAAAAATCACAGGATTAGGTCGTTGAACATTTTCTGAATAATATCAGGTTTTAGTTATGCGAATTATTTTCAAAAGAAAAGTATTTAACCTGTAAAATAAGAAAGTTAGAATCGCTGGTGTGTTGTTGGCACGCCTGCTCTCGTGCAACGTCGGCGACTGGGCCACGTGTCGCCCGCCAGTTGAGCATCGCCACCGCCGCATTGTTTTGACGCGGCGTCACCCACTGACACGTGGGCCGCGTGCGGCGGCGGCGCCGGTGCTGCTGCTGCCGCTCGCTCCTTTTTGGCGAGAGCGCGGTCGTCGTCCCTCAGACGGGCGGGCGGCTTCGCGGCCGCGACCGTCGGCGACCGACCGCTTAAGGCGACGCCCACAGTCCGCGACGCCGCCACCCCACCCCGCCCCCTCACCGTCCCGACCCCCGCCCCGCCGCCTCACCGTCCCGACCCCCGGCCCGCCCCGCCCCTCCCCGCCCCGCCGCCTCACCCCGCCCCCCCCTGCCCCCCCCGCCCCGCCGCCGCCCCCCCGCCCCGCCCTTCGCCCCGCCCCTCCCCCGGCCCCGCCCTGACGCTCACCGCCCCGCCCCCTGACGCCTCACCGCCCCGCCCCGACGCGCCTCACCGCCCCGCCCCCGGACGCCTTCACCGCCCCGCCCCCTGACGCCTCACTGCGCCCCCGGTCTCACTGCCCTCCTCACTGTCCCCGCCTCACTGTCCCCCGTGCCTCACTTCTCCTGTCCCCCTGCCTCTCACTGTCCCCCGTCTCACTGTCCCCCTGCCCTCACTGTCCCCCCTGCCTCACTGTCCCCCTGCCCCACTGGGTCCCCCCGCCTCACAGTGTCCCGCTCCCTCCTCAGCGCCCTGCCCCGCCTTCCCTCAGCTCTTCTGCCCTGCCCCCCTCAGCGCCCTGCCCCGCCCCCTCAGCGCCCTGCCCCGCCCCCTCAGCGCCCTGCGCCGCCCCGGCCCCGCCCCCTCACCCCTCTCAGCGCCCTGCTCCGCTCCGCCTCGCCACTCCCTTCCGCTCCCCTTGCCCCTGCTCTCCGCACCCCGCTCTCCGTGCCCCCGCTCCTCCCACACACCCGCGCTCCCGGCACCCACCTCGCGTACAATGCACTCGCCAGCGCACGCAGGTAGGGCTGCTGCTGCTGCTGCTGCTGCTTCTTCACGTGTTTTGTTTGGACGCTCTGCCGTGATTTTGTCGAATCTAGTGTGCGGTTTGTGGAGCACTGAGATTTAAAGGGACTAATTTTTGCCGTTTTTGCTTCTACGTTATCGCCCGCGTCTCCTATCTCTGAAGTTCCATGTTTGTGGATTGAGATATTTCTGGCGGCTTCAGATTAGAGTTAATTTTCATTATTAAACATTTAATATTCATTAATTTGAGATGCGAAGAAGAGAAATCGGGATGTTTATTTCATAAGAGGTTGAAAATCATACAAAATTTAGGTTTTTCTTAATATTGTTTTATGTCATCGCCATCACTTTTTTACGAAAACAATAACAGTCCCTTTGCGAATTTAACGTGATGAACATCAAGTCCCTGCTACGAATTTAACATAATTGCTTACACACTTATAATCAATAGTTCGGAACAGAATACGCATGCTTTGCGGATACAAGCTTTGTAGAGATAGAGAATCCATAACTTCCAGAATCAAACAAGAGTCTTGTTGTCCTCCTCGCTATAATACTATACATAAGAGGCAGTAAATTCTCCTTTTAAGTATGCAGATCCGTTGGCAGACGCCAAGTAGGTAGGAATCGCCGCCTGCTCTACCATTTTATGACCTGGAAGTATGCTTAATGCGCTGTAAATGTCCTCGGGAACAGAATTCGACCACCCTGAAATGAAGATGGTAACATTTTTTCAGCGTGTGTGGAAGCGTTCTTGAAACCTTAAACGCAGATAGTGGTATTTCTTGTGGAGCCATTAGGTAATTGTAGAAAATGTGCGCCCTAGGAAAGGTAGGTTGAAGTAATAAAACTCACTGTTCCGTTGTGTAGTGCCACACATGCGTGCCATTTGTCCCCGTCTCAAATGCACCACTGCACGCACGGGTCTTTTGTTGCATTTTCCTAGAAGCAGTTCGCATAGTGGACACAGAATCAGATGTGTAAAGCGAGAAGTCTGTGCTCGGTAGCGTGAGTTTAACCTTTGCATGCCGTCCACAAATGGGGATAAAATATTGACCTATAGATGAAAATCGATTTGATAATAGTGAAACGTAGTTACTGAAATCGAAAATGCTGTTGGGTGGGGGTGTGGGGAGAGCTTGTAGCATGTTAAACTAGCTCGTACATGTAAATATTCCAACGCGAGGGTCTGGTTTGGAAGCCCGACCAATTTGTGTGGAATTTGCAGTGGTCAAAGCAAACTTCCGGCATATTTTCTCGAGGTTTCCTCAGTTCCCCTTCTTATTTTTCAACCAATTTTTCATCATCAATCGCCTCATCATTTTCACTATCTACTCTTATGACTCAGACTTCAATGACCTTAGACGTTGAGTCCCTAAACCACAGTAAATAATCAAACGATGTGCCCCATTGCATCTCGCCTATTTGTCTGATACTGTGAAGAAAGTAAGAAAACCTAAGAAGTATAGAAGCCTATTAGTATGCGTGTGTGCACCTTCATGCGACGTATCTATCGCACATGCAAAGAAAGTCAATAACACGCAGGAAAAAGAAACGCACGTAAAGTGCGGTTAGTCTAACCACGATTTTCTCATTACGCTCACGTCTGCTGTACAAACCGAAGTCTTTAAATTACACCATCGAAATTACCCTACTATCGAAATTATCGAAGTTTCCAACCTGCATGATATGAAAAATACATTTGATCTTCCCCTGTTCTTAAAGATTTCTATCTGTTCATATAACATTGGGTGACGCTAGTGTGAACATGGCGGTATTCTTCAGTTTATAAATTTAGTGAATCTAACTGCTTATTAACCAGATTATTGGAACACGTAAGAGATGCGAGTACGGTAAAGGAAAAAGTAGATATGAGTAATTGAGGAACAGAAAGTTCATAGTTAATATACGTCGCAAGATGAGCAATGTGTGTATGATGGTATTCAACTAGCATCGTAGAGAAGTGGGCGTGTCCGCGGCTGGCTCCGTCTCGCTAGCGTGCAGCCCTGCGGCGCGACCTCGCGGCCCGCGACGCCGCCCGGAGGCGTAGCTCAGCGCCGCGAGAACGAGAGTGATATGCAAATGCAGACCCAGTTGCGGCGGCGCTCTCGCCGGCCGCGGCCACTTCCGGCGGCCGCGGAGGGTCGAGCGGGGCGGGGCGGAGGAGAGCGGGGAATGGGTGGAGGGGGAGCGGGGAATGGTCGGAGGGGAGCGGGGAATGGTCGGAAGGGGAGCGGGGAATGAGCGGAGAATGGGCGAAGGGGAGAGTGGGTCGGGGCGGGGCGGAGGAGGGAGCGGGGAATGGTCGGAGGGGGGAGCGGGGAATGGGCGGAGGGGAGATTGGGGCGGGGCGGCGAGGGGCGGAGGGGAGAGCGGGGAATGCGCGGAGGGGATAGCGGGGAGGAGTGGCGGAGAGCGGGGAGGGGCGGAGCGAGGCGGGCCCGAGACGGAGACCGAAGAAGCTTCCGTTCGCAGTTTCGAAAGCGTCCGCCTGGAAGGCTGCTGCGGCATTGCCGAATTCCCGGCCGTGTGTCGACCTCCCCTCCCCCCCCCTCGCGATCTGGGCGACGACCCACTTTCTGCGGCCGCTACGCGGGCACCTGCCGCTGCCGCTGCCCTGCCCCGCTGCCGCGCGGGCTTTGTCCGGCCGCTGGACGCTTTGTTCGCGAGTGGGGCACTGGATTCAGGAAGATGGCCGCACATCAGAGGGCAATAACGACAATTAAAGAAGAGGACTTCGTTTAATACAGAATCGTGTATTTGCTCAGTCGACTCAATATTTAAGAGGAGATAAGTTGCAAAGGTATCATGAGAATGAAAATGCATCACATTAGAATTAATGACATTTTTTAAAGACCTTTAGTAGGACGGCGGAAAGGACTGTATGTTAGGCTTGGGGTGTTCCAATCTGAAGTAAGAAAAGTTATCATCTTGTGATTATAGCTTAGAAGGCAAGCCGCGGCTTAACCTGTAATATCATGTAAACGAGCATTCTTTTGTTGTACGTGCAATTCAGTACCTTTCGAGGTACCCAGCACTGTCAGTCGCACAAAACTAGATGAACCTATATGAAAAATGCTAATTCCTTATTATTTTTGATACTAAGCGTCGTTAGTAGGAACAAAATTACTCACATATGTTCATTTAAAACCCTCCAATCTCTTCCTTCTGGACACGTAAACACTTGCGGGATACACGAACACAAACTCCCATTCGTCTCCGGTAGCTGTCCGGGCAATGAATCGGACCCACCAGCCGGCGTCGGACTAAGGGCCCGCTTCCGGACGGAAGCAGCCGGCCGAATCCGCCTGAATGGCCCACAGAGCGACGCATAGGCCGTGTCCGGCCGGCGCGTCTGACTCACGAGGGAAGTCCAGCGATGTGAGCGGCATGCGGTCGCCCGGGCGGAAATGCCTTTTTTCCCTTTTCCGCAGAGACGACACCTTCGTGAAGGGTCTCCGCCCATCCTCACGTCTCAGATACCATAGAAGCTTCAAAGATTCGCGCAGAATACACGAGTGGGTTTGTGTCTCGTCGATGAGTAAAACGAAGAAACAGAAGGAAGGAGAAAGAAATTGTGGATAGAATTACGTCCATAATTTTCCGCGCTTATAATTTATGGCATTTGAATTAGTTCCTCGCGTAAAAATAGAAATCGTTCTGAGAATGCAATAGTGTTCACATTCGTTACGGTAATTCTTGGATGGGACAGCTGGAAAAGCAATAGACGTTACACGTATATCGTGTTGTTTTCGTTTTCCACGAACTAGAGAAATCCCTGTTAGATACATTTAAACTTTGTCACGCTGAACTTGGAAGTCTGCCCTTCGCATCGTTTGTTTTCTGTGACGAAGTTGGCTCGTTGTGGAAATGGTTCCGAGAGCGCCTCAGCTCTTGGTGTGTTGAGTGTGCGCGGCGGAACACACACCGACAATGGGCTGCAGCGGAAGCTTCGGATCGCTCCTCTGCGCAATGAAACGCGCCTTCTGCGAAGCGCGCGTGCGTGCGGGGGGTCCGGGCAAGTGGGTCACGTGGACGGCGCCGCGAGGTAACTGTCCGCGCGGGTCGTGCGGCTCTAACCATGGGGGCGCTCTTTGATCGGTGTCTCTGCCGCGGTCCTTGTGGCACGCCCACCACCCGAATCACGCACCGCCCTGCGCCCCTCCTCCTCTCGCTAACCTCTTGGAACCCGGTCCGTCGTAGTCGCTGTTGATCGCCAGACCATCGCCTCGTCCCACGTCGCCTCCGCCGCCTTCCCCATCGTACCCCATCGTACTGTTTTCCCTTTGGCATCACGACCGCGCTCCGTCCCCGCCTCCGATCCCCGCGGTCGGTTCCCGGCGGTCGGTTCCCGGCGGTCGGTTCTTGGCGGTCGGTTCTCGGCGGTCGGTTCTCGGCGGTCGGTTCTCGGCGGTCGGTTCTCGGCGGTCGGTTCTCGGCGGTCGGTTCTCGGCGGTCGGTTCTCGGCGGTCGGTTCGGCGGTCGGTTCCCGGCGGTCGGTTCCCGGCGGTCGGTTCCCGGCGGTCGGTTCCCGGCGGTCGGTTCCCGGCGGTCGGTTCCCGGCGGTCGGTTCCCCGCGCTCGGTTCCCCGCGCTCGGTTCCCCGCGCTCGGTTCCCCGCGCTCGGTTCCCCGCGCTCGGTTCCCCTCGCCCCGGTTCCCCTCGCCCCGGTTCCCCTCGCCCCGGTTCCCCTCGCCCCGGTTCCCCTCGCCCCGGTTCCCCTCGCCCCGGTTCCCCTCGCCCGGTTCCCCCCGCCCAGCGGGCGCGCTTCCTGGCCGCGCCGTACGTGCCTGGCCGGCGGCGGCGGCGGCGCCGAGGTCAAGGCGGGGTCGCGGGGGCGGGGCGCGCCCATCACGAGCGGCGCCGCGTCCACAGCTTCCCTGGCGCCGCCTCTAAACGGACGGGGCGGCCGCGTCCGTCACGGGCGGCGATGGGAACGAGCGGCTTTCCAGAAAGCGCTCGGCTTTACGATTTCCAAGAATCCACCGTTTTTTAAAAAAAATTTCCGAAACTCAGAATTCTTCAGAGCAACTTCTTTTCTACTTCGAGAGCGTCTGGCAGGAAGCAATACGAAGTGATTTCGACGTGCCAAATTACACATTAGAACAATAATTAGCAAGAATTAATCTTTTCCCTCGAAAATATATATTCCATTTCGTAATATTTGGAATCGAAATTGCAAATCTTCCGATTTTTATGATCCATTGAATTATTTGGTTAGAATGTGTAAATATAACAAATTCAAAAGAATTTCATTTCCTATCTAAAAACATAACAAAAAAAAAAAGACCATCACTAACACGTTCAGATAATTCGTACCTTTCAGAACTGGAAACATCAACTCGCCGGCAAACAATTCCAAAAATCTCATTTCGCGCGCCCTCCCCTGGCTCTCGGAATCCATAGCGATCCCACCTCGAAGCGTCCGGGAGATAAATCGTCGGCGGCGGCGCCTGCCGGGGTCAAGGCTTGGCCGAGGGCCGCCCGCCGCGACGGTGGTCCCGCGGCGCCGGCGATCGCCCGCTGCACTTGTAAATTTCCCGCCGCCCGTCGCCCGCACCCCGGGCGCGTCGGACCGGCGCCGTGGCGGAGACAAAGCCGCCGGTGATATAATTAGGGGCCGATCGCGCGGCGGCCGTCCAAAGGCGCGGGCGCGCCGGCAGGTGTCATCTGATAAGACGCCCCCGGCGCCGACGTCTACGCGATCCTATCGGGCGCCATCGCCGCTGCCTCCATCGCTCCTCTCGGCGGTCCGGCCCGGCCCGGCCGCGCGTCTTCGGCTCTGCTCCGGCACTGCTCCGGCTGTGCTCCGGCACTGCTCCGGCTGTGCTCCGGCGATGTCACGATGACCGCTTCCACCTCTACGGCCGAGTCCCGAACCCCCCCCCCCCTTCGCGGGCCCTGCCACTCCCTTCATTGCGATGCGCTCTCCGCTGCTTCATTGACCTCGTTATCTTTCTCACGTCGTATCTTTCTTCTCCTTCTGCTGTCCGCCTACCAACAATCGCACGATTTATTTTTGAGAGGAAAATACATTTCAAGCACTTTTTCTTTGATTTTTTCCTTAAGAACTCTGATCGGGAGGGTGGTGTGATTAAATATCTCCTACAACCCACGTTGTTAAGTTGACTATGGGGTGGTAAACGAACGGCGACCGTTGATCGCGGTCGCGAAGACGGCGACCGTTGATCGCGGTCGCGAAGACGGCGACCGTTGATCGCGGTCGCGAAGACGGCGACCGTTGATCGCGGTCGCGAAGACGGCGACCGTTGACGCGGTCGCGAAGACGGCGACCGTTGATCGCGGTCGCGAAGACGGCGACCGTTGATCGCGGTCGCGAAGACGGCGACCGTTGATCGCGGTCAAGAAGACGGCGACCGTTGATCGCGGTCACGAAGACGGCGACCGCTCGGGGACAAAACGTTTCGCCCATTTCCCTCCCGACGAATGGTACTTTAATTGAACGAGACGTATGCTGCGAGGGCAGAGCCCATCAATAAGGCTCGCCCTATAATTCAGGATCGTCCCTAATTGCCGATGCGTCGAACGGCGGCGATTCGATCGCAGTCGCCTCCTCCGTCGAGTCTCCGCACTTCAACTCGCCGCCGCGCCGTTTGATTCCCCCGGCATTCCTCGCTTCGGTTATAATTCAGAGTCCTCAGTAAAAGTCTGGGATGACATCGCCCGTGCCGTGTTCGAGGTCGGCCTGTGGCGGCCGAAGGAACAAGAGGGCGTGGCGTGGCGGGGCGGGGCGGCGGCGGCGTCTGAGCCTATATTGAGCCTTCAAGCGCTGGCTGGCGCTGCCGAGCGGAGTCGGGCTTGATCCCGAGCGAGGAGATGCGGTGCGGCGTTGCGCTGTGTACAAACAGCGGGTGTTTGTTTCATCGGCGCCTTAGGCCGCTGCAGGGGGCCCGGCGCGAGCGCGCGCTCGGAATGCGCCGTCTCAGATCCCCCCCACCCCCACCCCCTTCGGCTGCGGAGCATCCTTCGGTTCCTTCGACCCTCATCTGCCGTGACAGGGGTTTCTCGCGGAGGTGCGAACGCTGCCGATGGCAAGGTACAGCTCTGTTCGCAGCAACCACGTCATATTTGGGCTGGTATCATTTATTTTATTTATTTATTTATGTCAAAAAACAGTTAAAAACTGTGTATGACATTGGAGAAGTGAATATTGTGTACGTTTTCAAAATTCTGTGATCCCTACCCTAAGCCATATACTATTCGAATTTTTCAGAAAAAAAGTGGGGCGAGGAACGCTGCAAGAGACCTTTCAGTGTACAAAAATGTAAATTAAATTTCGACATCGGTTTAAAAATATTTCTTTGAGCCGATCGATTCGTAAAAATATCTACGTTCCAACTAAAATTAATCCTTAAAAATAACTGCGATCAAATTGCGTGGATGGAATGAACTGTTGAATATCGCCTTTACCCCGTTTTCTTTCTTGGGTCACCAAGACCACTCGTGTCTTCCGTGGCCTCTGCCATCTCCAGAAGCCTGGGTCGGGGGCGGCGCCGGTGGATGACGCGCTACGCCAGCCGTGAAAGCGCCCATCGACTTTCGGCGGAGGTAGCGGCCCGTGGCTAAGCACGCGAGACGCGCCCCCGCCCCCGCCCTCGCCCCGCCCCCTCGCCCCTGACACTTGGAGCGGCCTCTACCCACGTTCACGGCGTGTCGCTGTGCCGAGCCGCCTCCGTCTCCGGCGGCACTAGCGGAGGAGCGGGCTGGCTTGGCGGCGAGGGCGTGCCGGCGACGCTTGTCGTGTCGGCCAGTGGCGTCCTGCGGTTTCGAGTTGCTTCGCCCTGCGTGCCTTTTTTATTTATTTTGTTATTCGCTTTCTCGCGACCGGCGTGTTGCGCGCGGACGAGAACAACGCAAAGCGTTACCTGCGGGCGCGTGTTGCTGGTCGCGTGTGCATGCACTTCCACGAATAGCGCATTAGGTTTTCAATAGAGACGTTTGGGCTGTATTGATTAGACGGCAGAGTGGTGATCTAACGCGAGAAACACGGGACGGAAGGGAGTAGTGGTGACGACCATCAAGTTCAGTTCTGACATGGACTCAAGCTAATAATGTCATCAAATGTCATGTTTCTCCATCCACTTATCAAGAATCGATTAGTAGAAATACAAAGAATCGTACAGATCTAAATGATAGTACGTGTGTTAAATATAATAATCCCAATATTTTCACCTTCTTATCACAAATCAGTGGTATAAATGGTTTGAAACGAAATGAGGGAGTTGAATTTTGACTAGCGTATGACAATGATAAAGGAAAAAGAACGTGGGAGGACCTGAGCAAGGAGGCCGGTGCGCAGCACGTCGCCTTGTCTGGGAAGTCCCGCAGCCATTAGGCGCCGAATCGCCGCCCACGTCGCGCGGGGCGTCCGCGGCGGGCGTGAGCGATCGCACCGCCCGCTCACCCGCCCACGCCCCCGCCCGCCCGCGGGGCGCCGGCTCCGCTCCGCTCCGGTCCGCTCGGGCGGGCGGTGCGGGCGGCGCGTGTGGGGGCCGGGTCGGGCCCGACTGGCGCGGCGCAGCGTGAGAACTGCGGCCACCGCCCAACCGCCGCCGCCGCCGCCTCCGCCCGAGGAATGTCCTGCCTGACCGGGGTAGTCGGCCGCGCCGCCCCGCGCCGCCTCCGCCTGCAACGCCTGCACTCGAGTCACCACTACCGCCGCCACCACTACCGCCGCCTCCACCGCCACCGCCGCCTCCACCGCCACCGCCACCTCCCCCACCACCACCACCACCTCCACTTCCACCTCCCCACAACCACCACCTCCGCCTCCCCCACTAAGACAGCCGCCGCCACCGCCGCCGCCGCCGCCACCACCACTAAGACCCTCACTAACACCGCCGTCACCAACACCATCGCTACCACTAACACCGCCATCGCCGCCACCACCACCACCAGTAACACCCCCACGAACACCACCACCCCCACCTCCACCACCACCTCCACCACCACCACCTCCACCACCACCACCTCCACCACCACCAGTAACACCACCACCACCACCACCACCACCACCACCACCACCACCACCACCACCACCAGTAACACCCCCACGAACACCGCCACCACCAAGACCCTCACTAACACCGTCACTATCACTACCACTAACACCCCCACCAACACAGCCACCACTACCACCACCACCGCCGCCAGCAGCACCAGCACCATCACCGCCACCGTCCCTACCACCACCACTATCATCTCCACCACCCTCCAGAGTGACCCGTTGGAATGCGGCGACGTGGTAATAAATACCTCAAAACGACAATCAGCCGGTGACCACTGCGCCACACGCTAGGTCGCCGCCCCCGCGGCGCGAAGCTGCTTCTTCAGAGGCGGCCGCCGCCGCCGCCCGAAATTGGAAAGTTGTGTGCTGCCGGTCGCCCCCGCTGCGCCGTGACAGCCCCTGTCGTGTCGCCGCCCGCCCCCGCTGTCACAATCGCCCCCACCCCCGCCTCCGCCCCCAGGCGCTCGGGACACAGCGCCGGACGTTGATTTACGCGACGCACCGTTCGCTTCTTCTCTTACGGGGAAGGCGCGGCCCAGAATTTTTGTTGCCCCTCCCCCTCCCTCACTTTCCCCATTGCAATGAACGTCCATTTGTCCGAAGATAAGCGCATTGTCGTTATGTAACTGTTGTTATGCGAGAAGATTGAAAGTTATTTATATTATATTATATTAATTAGTTTGCTTTGGTGTTGATTGATCAACTGGCTTTATTTTTCATCTTTTTAAGCCTATTTTCAGGCAGAAGTTTTCGATCTCTCAAGAGAAAACTGATTAATCCCCCTGCACAAAAGACTTCAACAGTTTCGGGTAAAAGAAAAGTTTTCCTCTGCACCTTTACGTTATAAGCCAACATATTGAATAACCAATAAGTAAACGAGGAAGTCAATTTCAGGAACAAATAATATTCGATTAAATTCAGAAAATTCCCTTGGTAAGTAAAATAGTGGTTGTTGTGTGCTTAATTAGCAAGTTCATTAGGTTAATGCTGTCGATTCGAAAGTTGTATGCTCAGGCTCCATGGACCTCCTTTTTGAAAGGTGGGACAGCATTCTTTGGCTTGTTAGCATGCAATTCTAGCCAGAGTCCTCTGCCATCTGGCCTTGTATTTGTATTTAAAGAATACCCGCGTCCAACAGAATATATTATGATATAATTGTCGGTATTTCATGACGGTAATTTAAGGAAGTGTTCTAAAATTAAAGAATATTTAATGTAAAACATGAAATTCCTTCTTTTCCACAGATCACATACATAAATTGGTTACATATTAAATGTTTTCTCAGTAAGAATCTTGAGTTAAAAAAAGTCTAGTATTGTAAAAGAATTCGAGTTTTCATTGAAGCAGCTCGGGCATCTTCCATCTCTTCATTTTTTTGAACCAGCGTCGTATTATTTGATATTAAAGCGAGTGGGAATTTCAAGGAGAAACACTGTAACCACTCGACGCGCGGTTGAAGTGGCGTGTAATAAGGCATTTGAGAGAGAGACTGCAAATATTAGACGCCATAAAGAGCGTGTTTTGCAGCGTAACGTTCCATTCACGCGGTGTTTCGTGAACGGGTGTCGTGCGACGGGAGTCGACCGGACCCGCGCCGCGCCGCGCTAGCAGCAGTCCCTCATTCACGCCCCGGCTGGGGCTCCGTTACGGGCCGCCGTGGAGGGGGAAGCACGTTCCAATCCGTCAGCTGGCGAACGCGGCCGCCGCCTGGCGGATTCGCCGGAACCACTTGACGGATCCGCACCATTGGAGACCGGGAGGAGACGGGCGGCGAAAAAGTCAACGGCCCCGTTCTTGTGGGTTGTAAGAATAGCGCCTCGTTCCGTTAGATGCCGCGGTCGCCCTTCGATTGCATTTCTACGTTGCGCTTCCCTTGCAGATGTGTTTACCTAGTGACGGGAATTTTTTTTGGCGGGATGGCGAAGATTTTTAATTTGTGGTCGTGATTCTGTTTGGAATGTGTAGTTTATTCGCTTCCCAAAACTATGCAGTGACAATTTTGTTAAATCCAACAGTTTGTAATCCTCAGATTTTTTCTCGTTTCATGCTTTTGTCTTTAATTTCCTTTATCAAACTTCTAAACTACTTGTATAAATTTGGTTTAGTGTCACCCTTCATTAAATGAAAACGTTATTCCGTGATTGGATGTATAATTCTGGAATTGTAAGAAAATGCTTACTTTCGCTCTGTCGGCAGTGCAAGTGGTGGAACGACTGGTTGGTTACATGACGCACAACGGAACTCACGCGTCCGTCATGAGACAGCAAGACGCCACGGTGGAGGGCGAGAGGGGACGGGGCGAGACGGGGCGGGGCGGGAACATGGCGCAGTGTGTGGCGACCGGGAAGGGGTGAAGATTAAGACGAATGGATTGATGGAACAGGGAGTGGAAAGGGTGCAAGAGCTGGTTGGAATGAAGGAAGATGAGCATTACGAAAAGGGGTAGGGTCAGGCATGGCGGGGAGAGTGAAATAGGAGGAGAGGAGGCGTGGCGAGGGCGAGGTAGGTTAACGGCTGGGGCGGATCTAACCGATCATTGAGGAGGGAGCATCGTACATTTTTGTTAAATAACATATTTGTTATTATATAGTATATTATGTACTGTAGATATATTATACAATATTGCTGTTGAAATAATTAAATCATTCGAATATAAAATAAATATTTAAATACACTTTGCCAAATAAAGGGAGGTAAACGAAAACTCGAAGCCTTTTGGGGGTAGGGATGGCCCCCATGGCCGTCTGGATCTTCCGGTGGTGTACGGAATCGGGAGGGGTTGCAGGGGCGTTGCATGGATAGTAGAGCGGGTAGGAGGGGGGATCGGATAGGGGCGGAAGGATCGGGTAGGGGAGGGAGGGGGCGGGGCATGGCAGGGAGAGCGGAGCGGGGGTGTAAGGTTGGCAGGGTTGTCGTGCGGAGTGGCGTGGAGCGCGGCGCGGAAGCGAGGGAATGAAGCGGGGGCGGGGGGGGCGGTCGTCAATTGAGCGCGCTCGAGAAGACCGCAGCCGCGAGCGTCAGCTGTTGCGGGCGGCGCGCGCGGCCCTCGGCCCGGCCACTCCAGCGTTCACGCCGGCGCCCGGCGCTCAAGCCTCCTCGCGACCGCCTTGATTATGTATCAGGCGGCTGAAGGGTGCTTGGGACGAACGGTTTTTCGAGTGAGGAGTCGCCGAAAACGAATGAAAAATATATGATGATCCACCTCGCCTGTAACGTGCCGTTCGCTCTCCAGGGTACCTCTGTGTATATTGATACAATCATGAAGTGGTCGTCTTCCAAACCGATTCCGAAGCTACTACGTACATGTGATCAAACGGAATGGATTAACAGGCGAATACGTCGTTTCATAAAACTTGGATGGGTTAAGAAAGAGATAGGATAAATTGTTTACCTAGAAGACGGTATGTGAGAAGTTTTCCGGAAACATTACACGCAATCGTGTTTCAAACCACCATCAGGTTAAATTCGATAAGATTTGGAAATGAAGGGAATGAGTCTTTGATCTGGCTTCTTTAGGGAAATGCGGTCGGTTCTCGCTAGCTCTCCCTTCTGTTTGTAATACCGGATCATTCAACTCTGACTTCATTTCCGCGTCCATGTATATTTTTCTTGTGGAGCAGCAGAGCGCAGCAGCGCAGTGGGTGACCGGAGCCGGGGCTGCCTTGACGAGGTTCATGACCAGCAGCGCGCTCAGTGTTCATAACCGTCCGAAACGCACACAGCTCGAAACATGTCGACCATCGAGAGGTAATGTATGTTACGAGGGATCGACCCTGCAAAACTGTGTTAGCTTGTTAGTGTACGAAAAAGATTGAATTGTTCAGAGCGACAGGGTGGAAATATTTGTTATGGAATAAAAAAGATGCAGTGTGTAATGTTTTTTCGGGTCTGTAAAATAAAAGAATGAATTTCAACCAACTAAAATATTTTTTGTTAGCGAATAGGCAAGTCTCGGACCAGGCAGACATGCACTTGCACTTACCGGGGCTTAGTATCATTTTACCTCGTGGCGAGTGGATGTGATTCATCAGGGGATCAGCATTTGGCTGAATCAGATTTTTATCACCCGGATTGTTAGTCCTGAGATGATGGAAGATGAATTATGATAATGAAGGATGAATGGACGACCTACACATGCCCAAGGCGAGACTCGAACCCGCGATTCTTCCGTCCGAGATCACCACGACACTACTACCTTAGCGATCTCGGCTATCCAGTCCGGCGAAAATGTTATTTTTATTTTCAATTTTTCATATTCTGGTTTTATCATCTGATACATTAAGGCTTACCATTCTTCGAAATTCGCCTGCTCTAACTTTCGTAGTTCCAAACAAAAAATTCTTCACTCGACTAATCACGTCAAAATGTTCATCCTTATCACTCAGCACGCTGGGTCGCTACTTAGATATCGAAGCATTGGTGAAAAAATCCAGTGTCCGTCCGTCCGACCTCTTGGAATGTGTCAGTGTCGAGAGCGATTCGCGGCGCCTGTGGGAATAGCAGAGCGCGGAGGCGGTCGCTTGCTGACAGCTTTTCCTTGTCGCTGCCCAGCGCCGCCCGGGTGTGCTTCACCTTCCTCGGCGCAGCGAAGCCCCCCCCCCCCGCTCTGCGCCACCAAGCCACCCCTTCGCACTTTGCCACCCCGCCCCCTCCCCGCCCCCGCCCCGACCCGCCCCGCTCCGCGCCACCCCGTCCCGCCCCGCTCATCCCTTCGCCGCGCCGCCCCGCCCCGCGTCTCCCCGCCCAGCGCCTCCTCACCCCATCCCACCCCGCCCCTCCCTGCCTCGCTCCGAGCCTCCCCGCTCTGTGCTTCCCCGCCCCGTTCTGTGCTTCCCCTCCCCGTTCTGCGCCTCCCCGCCCCGTTTTGCGCCACCCCACCCCGTTTCACGCCACCCCGCTCCGTTTCGCGCCACCCCGCCCCTATCCGCGCCACCCCACCCCGCCCGGCCCGCTCTGCCCCGCGCCTTCCCGCCCCATGTCTCCCTGCCCCCACTCGCGCACCCTCCCGCCCCGCGCCGCGACGCATCGCCCCTCCCCCTCCTGCTTCTGCGGCCGCTCCCGATACCTTTCTCTAATCTGGGGCGCCCATTCCGCGGCGCATTCCGGCCCACCTTCCGGGCGCCGCCCCGCCCCGCCCCGCCCCGGGCCTTGCAGAAGGGTGCTGCCGCTTCCCGGTGGCCTCCAGGGGGAGCCTTCAGAAACGGAGGAACCCTTCGCGCAGAGGAAACTTACGGACACAGTGGAGATGTTGTAACTAGGGAGAAGTGGAAAGGAAGTCCAACAGGAGTTTGGGGAATGTTCCGAATGTTGAAATGGGCAAAACGAAATGGTAACGAGCAAAGAACAGAAATATTCGTAGCTTGCTGCATAGACAGAGGCGAGGGCGGAAAACAGGCAGAATTAGGCAATGAATGTAGTGGTGGTCCCATTCCTATTTATGTGTGCGCGCGAACTGTTAGTTACGAAACTTGTGACGCTTGACAGGTTTTACGACGACCGACTTGTTTCTTATTCAGTCTTCTGGACTTCTTGTTTCTTCAGCGGAGGAGGTCAGTAATATCTTACCCATTCGGCGTGTAAAATTTTCCGGAAATGTAAATACAAACTGCCGCCTCATCTAAGTCATTCCGAAACCCCGGAGGATTATAAAATAAAAACTAAAGAAAATTACAATAGTTTCCATTCCGGAGCACGACCCACCAAACGTTGCGAGAGTTTGCTTCTGGACTTGTTTCTTCAATGGAGGAGGTCAGTAATAACTTACCCCACACAGCGTGTAAACTTTTCCGGAAATATGAATACAAACTGCCGCTTCATCTAAGAAATTCCGAAACCCCGGAGGATTATAAAATTTTTAAAAAAACTAAAGAAAATTACAATAGTTTCCCTTCTGGAGCACGACCCACCAAACGTTACGAGAGTTTGCTTCTGGACTTGTTTCTTCAATGGAGGAGGTCAGTAATAACATACTCCACTCAGCGTGTAAACTTTTCCGAAAATGCAAATACAAACTGTCGCCTCATCTAAGAAATTCCGAAACCGCAGAGGATTGTGAAATAAAAACTATAATATAAACTAAAGAAAATTGCAATGGTCTCCATTCCGGAACACGACCCACCGAAAGTAGCGAGAATTTTGCGTCCCAGCTCGCGCGCTTCCAGACGACCGCGACAATGACGTCGCCGCCTCCGCCGCGGCGCCAGGTTACTGTTACTTGCGGCGGTGGCGGTGGCGCCGCGACGCTACGCGACGAGTCGCGCGTCGTTTTTGCGGGCGTCGGGACGCTTCCCACGGCGGCGCGGGCGGTGGATTCCCGGCCCGGGCGGTGGGTACTGTTACTCAGCGCGCCTACGCACTGCTCTGCTGCGGCGGGCCTCACCTGGTGGGGGCTTTCCAGCTTTGTCCCTTCGTTCGTATCAACCACAGGAAACAAACTCAGCAACTCTTAATTCATAATATAAGTGGGTGTTTCTAATTTTAATGAATGTTATAAAGTGCATGATTTGTGCTCTCGAATGCCCTATGGTTTCTGGCAAAGGTGAATGCATATTACAAAATAGTCGAATACTGTGTGATTGAATAGCATAAATAGTTGATCGTTAACGATTGAAAAATGCGCTTCACGAAACTAAGACATTCATGTAAAATACATAAAATACGTTCCTAATGTTATCATTAATTGATACTATTAAGATTGAAATGGAGTCTTGTTTTGTGCGCGTGCGCATACACACACACACACACACACACACACACACACACACTTTTGCGAAAATTTGGACATTTATATTCAGTGATCACATCAGTACTTTCTTATAATTAAATACTTCAAATTAATAATTAACTGCAACGTGAATGTAAAAATAGCTTAGGATTCGTTGTCTAGGCTGTTATCGATGGTCTAGGCCTAACAATTTCAAAACGCTTGCGAAACAAGAAAGTAAGAAGAAACAAAATTACTCAAGGGTCATTATTCTATAAAACGGTACTTAATTACGTGTTGATGAATCGTAAAATCGAGAAGTGTGTGAGGGAACTGTGTCGAACAATTTTAGTTTCTATTTTGGTATTTTATTGGAGAGACTTGGAACAGCGCATTACAGAACACTTTTATGAAATCGCACTTGCATATTACTTATTTCTCAGTACCACTCGCACATTCGTATGCACTGCAGTTTGCTTCGGCCGAGAGGTTGATCGCTATCTTGCTTCACCCGCCAATTGTCACCCCCCCCTGCCCCGGCAGCTTCCTCTTTCACTTCCCCTTTCTCCACTGGCTGCGCTCCGCAGCTGGACGCGCGCGACCCGCGCCGCCACAGAAACGCGCTTTCATGACTCCAATAAAAATAACTCCTTTACGGCGCAAGACCGGCGTGGCGGAGTAACCATAAAACACGTGGCAAACAATACCGGGCGCGCTAATGAAACAATGGGTGAGAGCGCAGCCTGCTTCGCTGCCGCCGCTGTTCCAGGCACCGTCCTCCCCTAGTCACCGATCCGCTCCCTAGTCACCGATCCGCTCCCTAGTCACCGATCCGCTCCCTAGTCATCGACCCGCCCCTAGTCACCGATCCGCTCCCTAGTCATCGATCCGCCCCTTGCCACCGATCCGCTCCCTAGTCACAGCCCCGCCCCTAGTTACCGTACGATGATGTCGTGCCCATCTCTCCCACTTCTACCACCGCTTTGACCACCCTGGAACCCCTCGTCTTCGGGCCCGCCCCCACCTCACCTTCGGCCGCGCGCTTCCTCACTTGCGACGCACCGAACTGCGACTGACTTCTCTTAATAACGCCCTCTCCCTTCGCTCTGCTCCGTCCCTCGCTGTTGGACTCTCTTCCTCTTCCTCCTTCACCCGCGCGCTGCCACGCGCGGCGGCGGCGGCGGCGGCGGCGGCGGGGGGGCGCTGATTTCCATCTCGCTCCAGATGTCTCCGCGAGGCGAGTGGTTTTATCTGCCTTGTTCCTCTCGTTTGCCTGTTTATTAAATTTAATCTGATATTTCTGTCTTCATTATGCATACATTTAACATTTTTCCTTGTTTCGTTTTCTTTTATTTTGTCTTTCGAAGTAAAGATGTTGAAGTTCTTATTTATTCCTTTCATTTCTTTTTCCTGTTAATCTATTCCGTGTTTGATTCTACTCTCATCTCTCGTACACTCCAATCATTTTTATGTTTCTTCTTTCATTCTCATTTATGGTTTCTTTTACAATATTTATTTTATTCTCTCTATTTTTTTTAAATTTTGCTTTTTACTTTTCTAAGTTTATCACTAATTCATTTTCTGTACTAACGAATCGGAATCATTGGCCTCTCAATTTGTGTCCCTGTCTGAAGATTTACAAGCCTCGCCGACTTCACCAATGCGTTCGGATTTTTCTCAAACCGTGGTTTTAAAATTCGACATGACGAGAGAGGGGCTCGCGGCGCTGTAGCTCGCATAGACCCTTTCTGTGCTGCGGCCCGGGTTCGATTCCCGGCGAAAACTTACATGTATGGTGGACAATGAGGGCGCTGGGTCCTAAATGGTTCTCCCGTTCCCACTGAATCCCATTTTTTCCATCATGCGTATCATCGCTATCAATAACTCATAAAATCATCACTCGTGAACCTCAACGGCCAAGTTGAAGAACCACTAAACCGCAATGAACAAAAAAAAATATCAACGCGAGTGTCGTTTTCGATCAAAGGCGTTCCCTGGAAAGAGCGCGATGGCTCGTCTGCGAGGAATCCTATTGCGCTGTCCGCAGAAGAGTCGGCGTAGAAAGCGCGCGTCTCGGAGACGTGGCTCGGAGGCTCTTATTAGCTCTTCCTGAGCCTCCTCGCGCGGCTGCCTGTGCTAACACGCGGAGGCGAACGGGGCAAAAAGGAAAGCGCGGGGATAAAAAGAGGGAAGAGGAGCGAGCGGAGCTCATTATCCTTTCATTTATCGATGAATCGGATCTGCTTGCGGAAGCGGCACTGCGAAAGAGGTGGTGGGTGGCGAGAGGCGGGACGTGGGGGCGGGGGAGCCTTAAAAGGCAATTAACGCGGGTGAATGCAACAGCGGCGTTTGGCGGCGGAGTCTGCGGTGTTTGGGGGAGGGGGAAGTGAGGTGTAGGAGTAGGCGCCCGAACGCTCTTCGCGTGGGATCGTGCCCCACCCCCCGCCCCCTCCCCTGACAGCTACGCGTGGCAGCGGCTGGCGCTTCCGACTGAGACTAATTCGAGCAGCGGCCGTGATCTGCGTGGACGGGAACTTCTGGCTAGTAAAAGGGAAATTCCTTCCTGCGGTTCGCCGACCGCTCACTGGCTGTGGGATTTCGACCTGCCGGAATCATCGGGTGCTACTCGGAACATTGTTAAAAATTTGTATGGCAGCTCCGACGCTAATTTCGAATGACACATGATCAAACAGAATGTGAAGAAAGGCCACTAAATGTAAAACGAGTATGTTCTTTATAGTTTCAATATGTACTGCTACAAATCTGAAATTTCGAATTTTTGTATTTTCGTATCGTGTTTGGGGGGAATTTTTATTGTGCTGTTTTAAATTAATACTACCTATTGATTTATCGTGAATACGAAAAGTTACGTTGAAATCCCGCGTGTAAGAGGTGTGTATTGCTAGACTCTCCGAAATGTATCCAACACTAAACCACACATCTCACGTCATGGCTCGACTCTCCCGCAATACACCCAACACTAAACCACACATCTTACGTCAATGATCGACTCTCCCGCAATGTACCCAACACTAAACTACACATCTAACGTCAACGCTCGACTCTCTCACAATACACCCAACACTAAACCACACATCTGACGTCCAAATCTCTTACGCAAAAACTGCTGCCCCAGTGCGCCGCGCGAGTGCGCACGCAGGTTGGCACGCCTGAAAGTGAGAGTACAACCTCGACAAAAAGGGGTGCATGGCGGCGCGCGGTCCCGGTCGGCCGAGGGCCCGGCCCGTCCACGACCCAGCGACCGGCGCGGCGTTCCAACGGTGCGGCCGCGTCCATCCGCCCGCGTAGCTGTTTACCTTGAATCGCTTTGAATGTGAATGGCGGCCATTGGCCGGTGTCAAAGTTGGTTATGCGTGGACGGAAATGACATCACCGAATACGTCAGTCTGCCGGCGGCAGTGCCTCATGGAAACCACGGTAGCGCGAGGCTGTGACCGAGTCGTTTTTGTAGGAGAGATTGAGCCACTAGCTGCAGTCGACTCCGGTTGTAGTGAACTTCTGTGGACTAACATGTTTGGTTCACTGTATCAGAGATTCGCTATATCCGTTAATAGCAAAATTAAATGGAATTTCTCCGTAATAATTGATTTTATTAATATACTGCAACATTCATTAACAACACAAACTGAAAATTTCAGTATTTTTATTTCTACGTAAAAAAATAAATTATTTTCAATTGTTTGCTTCGTACATTTTTCATTAGATCCATCTTCAGAGTTTGTGCTCTCTCCATACTTGAGTCTGCATGTTCCTCTGTCTCTAAGTATCGTAATGCAGTGCCGGCATCTCTCAATTCTTCATGCACTGCTGGAAAACCATTTCACTATCCTTCAATCGACTAATAACATACGAGATCAATTTATTTCCAGAACTTACTTCCTACGTTTACTATAGCCGAGGTTCAGGTTCACTTTAACCGAACCTCATAATGCTCGTTTGTAATAATGAAACGGGTCAGTGACTTGGGTTCACTATAACCGAGGGTTCACTTTATTTCGGAGCGATGTCGAAAGTTGTGTGCTTTTTTGGAACGATTAATAAACGCGTGTTCTGGGAGAACCCGCTGGCTCTCTGCGGAAACATACGCATCACACGTTCCCATTAGTGTCTTTGTAAAAAGCCCTGGAGTAACTAATTAGATAAAATTTCCATGGAAGTAATTTTATGTTGCACCCAAGCATTGCGTTATTTCTACAAGCAAAATTTCTTATTAGTCATAACTCTTCAGCAGATATTTTTGTTAATGTTTTCTTTTATTAATGATTTGATAATTTTTCAAGTTACGGGGTGAGTTTTTAATTTACGAAGGAACTTGATAATTTTTAATTTTTTGTATCCTATTTTCTAATGCGCATTGATGTCAACATGAATTGTGATCCACAGCTCTGTTCACATCTCCAAGTTGATGCACCTAGGTCTCGTTGCGTTATAACTGCTTACGGCGGTATAGCAGCTTCTCATGGCCTAATTTGTGTCCACGCTGCTCATTAACCTTAAACGGCGCCCGCTCTTTTCGGTATACGATATTTTTCATTTCGGACACGCATCGTGTTCTTACAATGACAATGCGTTGCACGCGTCCTAAACTATCTCGAGTCAAAACGTGGACGACGTGGAATTTGGCACAATAATTAAAGTTTTTAACCATATTCACCTTTGTAAAATATAATAATTTCAAAGTGGTCTGGAAATGTTTGATGCAGCTTCAAAGAGAGCATATTTATATAATTGCTGATTATCAGGTGTGACCTGTAGTCTTATTCGTCTCATTGCCACTTCAGCCCTTGGCGGCGTAAAATTTTCCCAACAGTTTGAACCAGTTATATTTCTTGTTATCAACATGCTACAACGCATGCATCGTTGCGATTGGCGTAGGAGAGTTAGACGCCGAACAGAGCTCGTCTCGTTACAGGGCGATTCACGCCGTTTAGCAGCCTTCAGGCAGGCTGACGCGCGAAGCAGTGTTCTTGCCGGGGCACGGCGTGTCCTGAGGGTGTTTGGGGTGTTTGGGTTGGCAGCGGCGAAGTCTTCGCGAAGACCTCCCGGGAGTCTCCGGTGCGGTACCCCTCGCCAACCCAAACATCCTGCGTATTTACCCTCTGGCCTCTTCCTCTATCCCCGATCTACGATGTGCATCTACCCCGGAACTTGCCCTGCCGCTCTACATACCTGGATAAAATGTGGAGTCTATAACCGCTGTATTTTCACTGCAGTTATATACTTTTTAAGAACCCATTTTCAAGATGTTGCTTTGTCTTGGGGTGTATTGAGGCATGTTGTATTCCTTTATTTGAACATAGGTTTTCATTTAATTTGCTTGAAGTGAGCTGGTGGGAGAGTCCTGGTTAGGGCGAAAACTCCACTAGCCGACGGTAGGTCGGCGCCGGACCTTGCCATCCAGCGGGGGAAGATCACCGCCATTTCCCGAGATAAAAACATGCACTACACTAACGGGACTAGTGACCAAAGCAGTTGACGCACCCGGAAACCCGAAAAAATCAATCAATCAAAAAACTTAGCGAGACCATTTAAGTAGTGCATTAAAGTTATAATAAAATGTTATTTAACTAAATCAGCAATGTGGTTTATTTTTGTCAGTTGCGTACATTTTACTGAAGTATCGTTGTGTGGAGGTCGTTGCTCTAATTTGCAGAATTTCATTTTCTTCGACCCTCTGTTATTACGAGTTTTAGATCAGCCTACCTGTCAGCCGTAATTTCCCAGATAACTCACTTACTCTCTGTATACCTGTCAGAAGCACGTTGTCGGCAAACTAGAGCGGAGTCGAGCTCCATGCTTTATGGAGCGTCCCCCGACATACATTCACCGCGAACGGATCCTCATTGCTGCTTTTCGGTTGCACTCTAGAGCCTGGCAGGCGTGAGACGTCGGTGGTTAGCATAGACATTCCTTCCTAATGAAGACCATAACTTCTGCTAACTCCGTCTGTCATCGCAGCGTTAATCAGGGCTGCCTCGCAGTCGGCCGGCGCCATCGCGAGGTCTCATCATGTCCGCGCGGGAGTCTTCAACCGGCGAACGATCGACCCTATCAACGCCCATCCGACTCGTTTCGAGTCGTTCGCGGTCGCTCGAGGGGGAGTGGCAACGATCCTGGGAGAGCAACGATCTCATCTGCATTGCTAAGGTGGGCGGGGCGGGGCGGGGAGGGGGAGGGGGAGGAAGCGCGGGGGCGGGCGCTAAGGTTCGTATAACGCGAGCCGTGGGGAAGAAGGAAGGGCGGCGGCTACGGTTTCCACTTTAATGTGTTTTCGGTCTCAGGATTATGGTCGCAATAAAGCATTAAAACATGGCACTTCCGCAAAAGTTTTCCGAAGACGTCTTACGACCCCCGACGCGCTTCCATTGTGCGGGGCAGCGGCTTCCTCGCTTCGGATCCGGGGCGGCGGAGGGTCAGTGGCGGCGGGGGGGGGGGGCTGTCGGAGGGGAAACGGAGGGTTCCGGGAGGGGAGGTGGGATTCCGATGGGAAGTGCGCCGTGGGGGGCGGACGGCGCGAGCTCGGTTCCCTCGAGTGTAGGACGATGAACGAATCGACTCGTCAGGAATCGACTCGACCAGGACTTCGCAGCTCTCCATTAAAACCAGAGACGAAGCTCCAGGGTGCTACTATAGGACGCGCTGGTGTCGCGGGGTGCAGCTGCAGGTTAGGCTCGCCAACTCCCGCACACAGAAATTGGCTAATTTATGAGAAATACAAAGTGTCTCCTAAATGTTCAATTATTATATATACATAAAAGAAACAGCTGAAGAAAGTGAGAACATCGACGCTATCTTTTGTAACATTACGCGTCTGCTTGTATCTTCGCAAACCTTCTCAGCAGCCACGCACGTTTTAAGTATCGTTGGCAGCAGTTGGTAGTTTAGTTCCTGTAAGGAGGTGATAGAGGAGAGCGCGCCACTGTAATGGTCTCCACGTGATACGGGAGTTGAAAGGTCCTGGGCTCGACTCCATTCGGCGCGGCCGTGCACTTCCCTGGCGCACGCTTTTCCCAGAGGCCGCCGCCCCCATTGCCGCCGTCGCCGCCATCCTCGCCGCCTCCGCCGCGCGCGTTCCCGCTGATGAGAGCTGCCGGTTGCCGACCTCGATCGGAGGTGCCTGCTCCTTTATGCGGAGGCGGCTGTTTTCCAAGGGGAATTCCGACCGCGGCTTTGCTCGTTTTCATTATGAAAGTCCAAATGTGCTGAATCAGGCGTCTGTAATATAATTTTCAGTGACCTCGAGACATATCTGGCGAAGTCCCTTCTTCTGAGACACATCTGGTGAAGTTGCGACGAATGGCAGTTTCTCTAATTAAAATCTGCACTATATTTTACGCCTTCTATCCAAAATACAATTTTTGACAGAGCATTGAGGTAGGTAGAACCCAACGTTCTACACGTCAAACAGGGAATAAGTTAATCGAAGCTAAGTTGCAGTGAAACTGTAACGAGGCCGAAACGTACTAATTTACGAGGTAAATTCTTATTATATCAAGGAAAAGCTCGGGCAGTGGAATTGTCGATCTAATTACGCCGTTCTAATAACTGCTTTACAAATTAACGTGACCTATGTTATCCTGTATGTAAGTCAGTCGAACCAAGATAATGAATTAAGGGGAGAAAACATAATAACATTACGATTCCCATCGAAATATTCCAGAACCGTGTACTACGGTACGTACTACTTGAAAAATACCAAGAAATATTCCGCTCTCGCGTGCCGTGCCCTGCATAGGACATGGGCTCTCCGTAAGAGTCTCGCCCCGAAAGCGGCCCGCCCGCCGGCCGTGGGGCCGCCCGACCTTTCATTATCGCGTCGATATCCCGTGAAAAATGCGCGTCGCACCTACTTGGCCGACGTCCCCGGCCGCGGCTACCTCTCTACGACGGTCGCGTGAAAAATGCATCGGCGTTCGAGCCTCGTGGCGCACTCCCTACTCGAGGACCTCGCGCACACAAAGAATGGATCATGCTACCTCCTGGAAAAAGGCTTGTTCGCACGCTCGGCGAGGCACCGCGGAAAGGCTGCTGACCATGCGATGGGGGACGTCGACTCCGCGAGGGGGGGATGGGCGTTGCGGTAATTTTGGGGCATTTGCTTTCCGATATGGCGGTTAAGGCTTCATTCTATGATATTTTCTCCGAATTATCAGAAAGTCGATGGAATTTGATAATACGACTTCCAAATGGATTCTATTAACTGATGGGGGTGGTTCGTCTGCGCTGGAAATAATCAGATCCACAGTCCGTTTTGGGATCGAATTTTGCGTAATGTGTGAGGGTTTCAACTTGGTGATTATGGTGTGGCATCACTCGTCATATCTTAGTCTTCAACTCGTCCATAATCACACAACTCTAGCCAATCTTCTTCTTTCAGATCATCCCAAAAATAATCCTTCCGGAGGAAGGCGGTGGCAAATCACCGCTGGGGTAAACTACTTTCCAAAGGGTGTTCTCTGAGCCGCCTCTCTCAGAATTTGGTGACAGCGGAAAGCTTAATGATTTCGCATTCATATTTACATACTAATATTAAATTTAAAATCTAAATCTCCGAAATCGTTGATTTGAGAAATTGCATTCTCACTTGGCAAATTGCCATTCCGCAAAAAGCCAATTCATTATCTAATGTTCCTGAGTTCTTATAAATACATTTTCAGAATCAGCTAATGATGTGGTTGTATGAATTTTCATTTACGTACCACTCACTTTGTTTGTATTCAGGGTAACATTTTCTGGATTTTGAGCACCTCGGCAAACGAACAGATCTGATAGGTGAAACAGGGTCATAAACTTTCGGGCTCGGGGGGGGGGGGGCATGTACTCAATTGATGAAATCTTTCTCTTTGGTAGAGTCCTAAAGTGACATTCCCCTTCTCTGCCATCGTCAATCGCCCTCCAAAGGCTTGAGCGCCTTTACGCGGCTCCGGTAGACACAAAGGCGGCGGCGGCGGGTGCGGCAACGGGAGCGAAGGAGGGGTGGGGGCGGCGGCTCGCGTAAGGCGGCAGCGGCCCCGAAAAACAACTGACTCACGGCGCGGCGCGCCGAAGCGGTTTCACCTCAAAACGCGTGTTGTTGATCCAGGGTGGGGGCGTCCACGCGAGCGGCTCTATTGACGTAACCTTATCACAACAGGGCAAACGTTTGCCCCGCGTGAGAAAATCTTACAAATCCGACTCTCGTTCCCCTCTTTTTTTTTTTTTCTTCTTTCGTCTCCCAGTTTTTTCCCCTTCTCCATGTGCTCTCGTTGGTTCCCCTTCATTTGTTTCTCTCTTTCTGTCTTTCGGTCCCTCTGTTGAGCTTTTATTTCGTCCGCCTCCCTGCGTTCAGTTTTTCCGCCACGACGTCTATTTCCAGTCTATTTTATTTGCCTCCCCGCGTACGGCGTGTGTGTTGCTTGCGTTTCGTCACGTTCTGTCAGCCTCTCTCTCTCTCTCTCTCTCTCTCTCTCTCTCTCTCTCTCTCTCTCTCTCTCTCTCTCACTTTTTTCTCCGTTCTCGTTCCGCGCTCGAAGATGCCGAGCGCTTCGGTGGGATGTGGCAGGTGCCTCAGTCATCCGCCCCGCCCCGCCCCGCCCCGCCCCGCCTCGCCCCGCCCCTGGTCGTTCCAACTCCTCCCCGCTCTTCACGTCGCGTTCCCGTTTCTCCCCGCCCATCCCCGCTTCGTGCCTCGGTCCTCCCGCCTTGCCGACACTGTTCTTCCCATCTCCTCCCCAGTGCTCCCCGCTCCTCGCTGTGCTTCCTCGTTTCTCCCCGCCCATCCCCGCTTCAACATGCTCCTACTCGTTCCTTCTCTCTCTCATTCGTTCCGTCCCGCTCCTCCTCGCTCCTCTCCGCTCCTTCCCGCTCCTCTCCGCTCCTGTCTGCTCCTCTCCGCTCCTTCCCGCTCCTACCCGCTCTACCCCGCTCTGCCAGCGACGCGAGCCGGAGCCGCGTGGGCGCCCCGCACAGGGAAGACCTGCCGCAGGAGAGCCGTCGTGCCGCCTCCCATAGTGCACTTCGCTGTCGACTCAAGTTCGACATTGAACGCCGCAGAAAGATGGACGTTGTGTGGCGCGGGGAACTGGAGGCCTGTTGTGCCCGACAGTTGGCGCTCGGCGTAAGAGGAAGATGGATCCGCAATTGGCGGTTGGAAACCGAAGGAAAGCCGAGAAAGACGCTGCCGGGGATTTCGGCTCGTCACGCACGCGTCGGAGGTATTCGTGTGCGACCTGTCCAGTATTTTCGCGAGTTGCGTGCGTTGTCTATATTAAAACGAGGAAGCGGGGAGTCAAAGCGGGAAGTTACAAACTGTTCGCACCGTTTAACTTTCGTGTAATCGGTTCATAGATAACAGCAAGCGAAATGGTAATAGCCCGTTCACGTGTTCGTGAGTATGAACGGAATGGAATTACAGCATCTTGATTTCAGTAATAGACCAGCGGTTCAAATTCAAAGATGTAATTCTAAAATTAAAATTTTCCTCTCTGTTAACTCTGCTTCTGACGCGTGACACTGCTCTCATCTTTCTACTCTTGGCGCAAATTACTGTGAGCGCGAGCTTTTTTACGGTCGAGTCATTGACTTGCCTTTAAGAGCCATGCTTAAACTTCGGAATAAACGAAAGGTAGCTACCAGGAGCTTACGGTTAGTATCTACAGTACATTTTAAATTACTCCCATTGACGAGAAAGCTTGTGGGGGGAAAAATCATTTTATTCTTGCTAAAATACGCTAACACCAATAGTTCGACCAAACACACACCTATTCCACCCGCCTATCAAAACGTAAAATTTCCATTCGGATGTAAAAGAGTAAGATTACAATTTAAATGACTGTCACTATCGAAGATAATAAAAGAATATGTTCGAGGAAGGCAGTCTTCTTAAATAAATTGTCGTCGCAGGCACTTGAAATGGAAACTTGTATTCAGATCTGAATTCTGACTTCTCTTCACATGCAGCAACAGCTCAACCTCCGAAGGTGCGTTCCTCGCCAAACGTCTGCAATTTGTCCCCGCTTCGCCCAGCACTCCATCCGTCACAAGCGCGTCGCCACGGAACGCACCCTCAATAAATCGACGCGGCTTGGACCGGGGCCAGGTACGCCACCCCCGGCCTCCCTCCACCCCCACCACCGGCGCCCGCCCGCCCGCCTCCTTACCTACCTGTGTGAACTCCTCACCCGACTAGGTTTTTGTTGTGACTTTATTTCGTGAAAAACTGGAAGTAACATAGCTTGTTAAAGCTCGGCGGCATAAATTCTTCAAGGTGGCACGATACGTGTTCCCTAATGGAGGCCGCTATATATTTGTTTCGCGCGTGATTTGTTGCCTCTAAAAATCTCATTTGTCCTTTATTACTTTGGAAACATCTTTATTTATCGTTGCCGTCTCTTCCTGGTCGTCGTTTTTCTCCCGTCCCCGTGACCGCCCCCCCCGCCCCCCTGATGTCCCCCATCGTCCCCTCTCCGGGCTCCGGTGCCCTCTAATTAACAAGTCGCGATTCGTTGCGGAGAAGGTCCGCTTGTTACCCTCCGTTTGGATAAGAGATAATGAGTGGCGGCCGCCGCGAGTGGTGTGGTTTATTGGGCCGGACCTCCCGGGCGACGCGCCCCCCCCCCCCCCCCCCCTCGGGGACCTCCGGACCGCCCCCCTGGAACGTCTTTGTCGGCGCGGCTTTGAGGCGGAGGCGTTCGCCAGAAGCCTCCGGGCACGCGAGCCTGCTTGTTACGGTTGCTTCTCTAAAATAGTCTGATGTGGGAACTGACGGAGAGTTCCCGCGTTGCCGGCTCAATCTCGCAGGGGTGATTGCGTTGGGGTAAATAAATGAGGAGGGGAAATTAAACACAAGAAATGTCAACTTTCTGGAAGAAAAGTTTGTGACGTGAAATACTGATGATGGGAATGTAAATGTAAAAAAACTCAATAAGGGTGGTAGTGTTACATGAATAGAATAGAATATTTATTATTCTACTTAGGAACACATGGAAATATTTCCGGTGGTAGTATTTTCTTAATACTTACTACAAAATCTAAAGGTTATTACAAATACACAAACAATTAGTATAGTTACAGTTACTACAAATATACAAAATAAACACAAAATGTACATATTACTAAAATCAATTTTAGAAAATTGTCTTAATCGTATCATCCCAAACCTGAAATATAACAATGTACAATATTTGTAATGCTAACATTCTAAAAAATTACATTCATGTTTTATAAGCTTCCCAAAAAAACTTATAATTGGCAGATACACAGAGTTCTAATCCCCGTTATAAATCAAACTCCCAGAACTAAATGAATCACTTGGAATTCAATTTTTATTAGTCTATTTTATTGAATTATATTCCTGATGAAAGATTTTACATAATTGGCGCCATTGCCTAAATCGTGACACAGAGCACCGGCGTCTTCCGTTGCGCTTGGTGAACGAGTCCAGATATTTCGGGACGTTACTCGCACGGCGACTCTGCAGCTTCCAAATGCGGCGACGGCGGCGGCGACGGCAGGCGAACAGTGAGGAGGCCGCTTCCCAGGGCCACGGCGGCGACGGCGGCGCCGCCGACGACGTCGCTGGCGTCGGCATGGCGTCGAGTGGCCGGGCGCTCGAGCACCGACCGCGTGCGGGCGGAGGAGCCGGTGGCGCTGGGCTCGCCCACGCGGCGGGCGCGCGCTCTGTGTGTGTGCCTTGTGCTCGTCTCGACTCAAGCATAATAGCAAATACGTGACCTCTGCGCCGCCCACGCCGGCGGCACCCGACGCCGCCCGACGCCGCCCCGCGGTCAGCGCCTCCGGCCACCGCTGGCGTCGCTCTCGGGGATGAGCGGCGGAATGGGGGCTCAACCCAGGGGCGGATCCAGCCGATCATTTGGGGAAGGGCTCAACCCAGGGGCGGATCCAGCCGATCATTTGGGGAAGAGCTCAACCCAGGGGCGGATCCAGCCGATCATTTGGGGAAGAGCTCAACCCAGGGGCGGATCCAGCCGATCATTTGGGGAAGAGCTCAACCCAGGGGCGGATCCAGCCGATCATTTGGGGAAGAGCTCAAACCAGGGGCGGATCCAGCCGATCATTGAGGGGGGGGTTCAACCCATGGGCGGATCCAGCCGATCATTGGGGGTCAACCCAGGGGCGGTTCCAGCCGATCATTGAGGGTCAACCCAGGGGTGGTTCCAGCCGATCATTGGGGGGGGGGGCTCAACCCAGGGGCGGATCCAGCCGATCATTTGGAGGGACTTGTACTTTTGTTAAATAATAAAAATATTTATTGAATATTATTTATATACTGTAGATATGGTACTATACAATATTGTTAAAATTATTACATAATTTGAATATAAATATTTAATTTTGCCGCTATGGATCCTCCTTGGATCAGCCAGTGGCTCAACAGAACTTGTTGTAGAAGTTAATCTATATGCGAATTCTTATAGTGCTTAGAATACGAACGCTGTCAATTCAGTGTTCCATTTCACGGATAGGCTCTAAAACGCTGTTATTAAGAAAAAGAGCGGGTTTTAGTCTCATATGTGCCTTAAAATTGGTACTATACTTTAAATTTCCTCTCTACAAATCTATACTAGTTTTTCATATTCCTGGTTAGGTGATTTTCTTCATGAAGAGAGTAGACATTTTGGTGTCTGAAGGACAGAATATTGTACACTCATGCGTACAAGTATGTATCACAAGGAAAGACTCCCTTTTACCAGGAACGCAAGGCGCTGAGAAGGTAGCTGCGTGTTTCCTAGAATGAAAACAGGTTTTCTCTGCATTCGCTGCTTATACATAGAAGCATTCAAAATCATAAAAACGACCTAGTGAATTTCTCCTCATTGATGAATACAAATAATTACTTGAAGTAACTAAAATTTGGGATGAAGAGAAATGTAAGTAAATACATTCACCAATGCCAACATTACAATCAAGTGGGACTGCAAAATTCCTTAAAGACACAACATGGGAACGCATCTCTAAGAGAAACTACAGAGAAAATTGGCAAACGAATCCAGAATCCGGTGTGCGTTGAATGTACCAATGCCGTGTAAAAACGTGTAGAATGACGTGAGGACCGGGGACGTTTCGTGCGGAAGAAGGGGCCTTGCGTTCCTGCCATTGCTGCCTGGTTGCCAGAGCAACGCGCGGAGGCTGCGCCTCTTCCCACGGCGCCGCGCGGGACCTCGCGGTGAGTCACTGGCGCAGCACGGCTCCTCCGCGGCGATTAGTATTCGCGCAGTGGGAGGTGGCGCCGCCCCCGACCTCTGCCCCGCCCGCCCGCCCGCCACATACTGAGGCGCATTGGCTTCTACCGCGGTCGCTGTTGCCCGCCCTGCCGCCTTCGCGTAGCCTCCTCCCGCCCCGCCCCACCCGCCTCGCGCCGTCACATCTCGTGCTGCTTTGCTTGGTCTTCTGTCACGACCGTTATTGCCCTATCTCTCATCTCTTTTTCTCCTCCTTCTCCTCCTCATCTCTTCTTCTCCTCCTCATCTCTTCTTCTCCTCCTCATCTCTTCTTCTCCTCCTCATCTCTTCTTCTCCTCCTCATCTCTTCTTCTCCTCCTCATCTCTTCTTCTCCTCCTCATCTCTTCTTCTCCTCCTCCTCTCTTCTTCTCCTCCTCCTCTCTCTCTTCTCTCCTCCTCATCTCTTCCTCTCCTCCTCCTCATCTCTTCCTCTCCTCCTCCTCATCTCTTCCTCTCCTCCTCCTCATCTCTTCTTCTCCTTCTTATTACCCTTCTCCTCCTTCTTATTACCCTTCTCCTCCTTCTTATTACCCTTCTCCTCCTTCTTATTACCCTTCTCCTCCTTCTTATTACCCTTCTCCTCCTTCTTATTCTCCTCCTCCTCCTCCTTCTTATTCTCCTCCTCCTCCTTCTTCTTATTCTCCTCCTCCTCCTTCTTCTTATTCTCCTCCTCCTCCTTCTTCTTATTCTCCTCCTCCTTGTCCTCATCTCCCCATGTCGCGAGCTTTCCGCCCAAACGCCTCGCCAGGGCGTGTGCGTGTGCACTGACCAGGCGCGGCGGCGGCGGTGGCCGAAAGTAAACCACGGCCGAGGCGGCGGCGCTCGAGGCCTGTAATCCAACGGCACGCAGCGGCCGGCGGGCGGCGGGCGGGCGGCGGTCGGGGGCGTATCATTATCACATCATCACCCGCGGCCTCGGCAGCCGCACCTAATGGGCCACGACAATGACGCGCCGGCGCTTGGGCGCAACACAAACAATGCGCCGCCTTCGCCGGCGGCTGGGCGGCCTCCCCGAGATTTATGATTTGGCGCGGATTTTCCCCACGGTACACGAAGCTTGGAAATATTTCGTAGTACGTTCCCTTTATTGTTAATAACCATGATTAATAATGTTGGTGGTTACGTGTGGCTTTTGGGTAAACGTTTTCCCAGTACACTAGAAAGGAGTTATATTTAAGTTTGGCTCGAATTACGGATTTCTGAATGAAAGAAAATCAAGGAACGACCTTCTATAATTCTTGTTGTTGTTTTCTAGTGAAACGGTGTGTAATAATCTGCAACTACTAGAAAAAAACGCGTCACAGGATGTTTTCGTCGGTCCATAATAGAAATACGCCGGTGCGTTTATCTCGCAATTGAGTATACTCACGTCCGCCAACTGGCTTGGCGCTTTGTTTCATGTTGCGACTTTTCTGCGTCGGCAGCTTTGGTCTTTCGGTGGCTTCTTCCTCGTTTCCCTGCTGCCGCCGCTCCTCCTCCTGGCAACGGCCCCACCGCAGCCCCATTTGGAATTACAGCGCATCGGCCGCCGCCGCCGCCTCCGCATCTGGAGGGTCTCAAAAGCCGCCGCGCGCCCAGCTACTCCGCGTAATTGACAAACGAGCCCGCGGTTAATTTCTTTCCCCGTAGCGCTCCACGCCGCTCTATTCCGCCACCTACTCCATCCTCCACGCTGGTTTTTGCCTTACCCGCCCCCGCCCCCCGCCCCCCGCCCCCGATCCCTTCCACCCCTCGCATAATGTCTCGTATCTTTCGATATTTTAAATTACATTGGAAAAGTTTGGCACCGGAGGAATACGAGGTTGGGGTTGTGGTTACAGAAACAGGATACGATTTGAGACGAACTTAGCAGATTGGTAGGAGGTTGCATAAAAAAGAATAGTTGGGAATGGGGGAAACTTCGGAAAGGAATTACATTTTGGGTCGCTTTTAACAATGCTGACAGGTTTTACAAAGAAGCAAAAGTATGGGAATAGAGGCGGCAAAAGTGTCACTGTAAATGAAAACTCTTAACCTGCAAAGACAAGAATGTTACGCCACTACAAACCGTGGATGTGACAGCACAGTGGTGGCGGTGGTAGAAGAGGCGGCCTTAATCACACAGGTGGCATCCGCGTTGGCGGAGGTTTTCCCTTCACCGAGCCGCCTGGCGCTCGCCCGCGGGGGCAGGTTGCGAACCCCGGCGTCGCCTTCGGCCTTGCGCGAAGGCCGCGGCTGCGTGGGCGGCGCCGCAGAAATAGCCTTCTTCTTCTTCTGCGCGGCTGCGGCCAAGTGGTTGTGACGAATCGGGCGCCCGACGCCGCGCGGCGGTTTTTTGCCTGCGGTCTCGGCCGGTCACTCGGCCGGGTGGTCGGTCGGCCGGCCGCGCCGATTTTCGCCCATCAAAGCGGCCGCCGCGACGCCGCGAATGTGTTGGGAGGAAGCCGATCTTGTTGCCTTCGCGGGCGGCGGCGGCGGCGGCGTGTGTGTGTGGTTCTCGCTGCTCACGACCTTGCGAAAGAGCGCGTGAGTGATTGAGCGTCTGCGGTGTGAGGGGAGCGGCAATTTACGCAGGTTGGGGGTTTGGAGTGGACGAGGTCTGAGGTTGAGCTTTTTGGATGAGCGTTGGAGCGTCAGAGGAAATCCCAGGTTACATGCGGAACCTGAATCACTAACGTTCGGCGATTCTTTTTCTTTGAGGTTAGGGTTCCTCTTCACTGGATGCTCAGTATGCGTAGATTGGACACAATACGGCGAAATTAGGAGCCATTTTTAAGGTATGATTCAGTCGGTTTTCTATTGCTTCTCGGTGCTGGAATTTGGTGATACATTGGCATCATTCATCTTGCTCGCATATTCACGCTGATTCATCGAATTCTCGCGCTTCATAATATAGACGAGCCCCTCCTTTTAGATGGAAATTTTTCCACTATGCATCTTTGAGGGGCCTAGGCACGTCAATTGCCTACATGTCAGCGTTATTACTATATTTACATACAACATGCTCATACATTCATACACCTCGCGTCGCGCATTAGGGTAATAATCACAGTTGGATTATTAAAAAGGACATTTCGATTCATTATTACTGTTGTGTGGCTTACTGAAACTTCCATTTTGCTGGCTATATTCGCTACGATCTGACAATGTCATGAATATTGCAGCTAAACAGAACTTGTCTCGCTTATTGCAAGACTTGTATTCGATACGCAGGACAGTTGAGGATGAAACATTCAAAACACGACACGTCCACTTCACGCTTTTCCGATAAAGAGGAAAAATATAGCACAAATTTTAGTTTTAAACAGTCATTAACTCAACGAATAGAGTCCTACTTAATGCCTTGTAAAACATCTTAGTGTTTTCCCTGGAAATACAATTCTAGGTAAAAGCAACGGAAGAACTTGATTTTTGCTGAATGGACAACTCATGGTTTGAATGTTTGCTTCTCAGTCGTCCATGATTATAAAGTAATGAAGTTTCTTCAGGAGTCGTGGCTCAGTGTATATCACTGCAGTGCCTCTGACCGGGAGGTGCGAGCCCCGACGGCGGCAGGATTTTCGGCACTAGCCTGTCAGCTAAGTCGAATTCATTCGGTGTCTGGAGGAGAATTCTAGCGGCGACTGCTCTGATCGGTAGTTTTCCGTGGTTTCTCCGATCAAACGAGGCGAATGCCGGAGCAGTACCCTACCAAACGAACCACGGACCGCGCGCGATCTTTTCTTCCACTTCCCTGTCCTGTCCTCACCTCTTACACACACACACGCACTTACACTAACATGTACAACACGACCACACATGCCGGGAGCTTAGAGCTTGTCCCGGCTGGGGCGGTGCCCCGCTGGTGGGAGATCCTTGGTTGGGGAAAGTCGACGTTAGGTCGGCGCCGGATCTCGCCATCCAGCGGGGGAAGATCACCGCCACCTCCCGATGAAAAACATGCATTACACTTACGGGACGACTTCAGTAGTTAACACGCCCGTAATCACTAATAATCAATCAATGAATGAAGTTTCATTCCGAGTATGAGTGGGGCGCATTCCTGGAGGCGTCGGAGGTCTAGGCCACGCGGCCTCCGCTTCTCTCTCATCGCGGGCGGTCCCACGGACCGGCGTGGCGTGGCGTGCGCGTGCGCCCCAGCCGCGTTTATGGGGGCCGGCGCTCCCGTTCCCACGTGGCTGCCCCGCGCCATCGCCATCGCGCCCGCGGCCACTCTCCCTGCCCGGGGCCTGAGCAGCTTCGTATTTCTCTCGATTGTTCTTCTCTGGACGTCTATGAACAATTGTTTTTCCTAAATTTCTCAAGTGTCAATAAAAATGATAATAGCGCACCATATTTGTTGGAATATGTTACGCGCGTTTCTTGTTGGTCTTCAGTTGTCATTTCGCTAGATGTGAGTAGCGAATTCGAAATTTTGAATTATTCAAGGAATTCTACAAACTGTAGTAGTTGGGTAGTCTCCCGTGTGTTCGGCTGCGCTTTTCTCCTGGTGAACCATTCCGAGTTGGTGAGCTGTTCCTCGACGCGTATATGTCTACTGCTTCCGAACAGAACTTTTTTTTCAATCCTTCCAAAACATACAAAGAGAATTCTCTAAAAATGTGTGTTTTGGGAGATTTAAGGGACATAACTTTTTCATACTATAAAAGAAACTGGAAACAATGGAAAATTTTCAAAAATTCTTAAAGGAGTTATGAATATCTGGGCGTGAAGCATGCATGTATTGTAGTTGAAAGTATTTTTTTAATAAAAAAAAGCAGAATTGTTTGCCTCCTGTTATGTACTTGTTGAAGAAGTCACGCCAGATTGCGAAGGAAAAATCTAAAGGAAAATAGAAATTAAATGTTCATATAATACGAATTTGGTATTTTTCAATATAGCAGGAAACTTCATCCCAATACAAATTTAAATCCTGGCAACCCTGTATCAATTTCTCAAACATTTCTTACTATTAAGGAAGTCGATAATTTTTATTCATACCAAGTATGCCAAATTGCGGATATATTATTTGTTCAATGAGATTAAGCTAAAATGAAGTTGTAGTTCATTACAAATAATCCCCTCCCCCCTGCCTGTGCCTATCTCAAGCAGTGGCTCATTGTTCCTATCCGATTTATACAATAAACTCCCACTGACACAAGGGTACCTCCTGTGCAAGGCAAATTTATATTCCAAATGAGGTTTCGGCATTCCCACATTAAACGTGACCAACTGTAATTCCTGGCTCGAGGCAGTTGCTTCCTCGTATCGGGTCATTTCGTGATGAAATAGTCATCGCCGGGCTCTGTGAAACGGTGCCCGCTGCGTGGGGGGCCGCAGTTCGCCTCCCGCACGTGTCGCAACAGCCGCCTCCGCTGGGCCGCGCGAACGTCCGCCGGATATCCGCGCGCGTTTTACGTAAAGCGCGGCCGGCCAGCGCGACTGTCAGGCGCCGCCGCCCCCACCCACACCCCCTACCACTGCAGCCCCGCTCCCGCGCGAGTGTCCTGCCTACCGCGACGTAGACTACAGTTTTACCTCAAAAGTCCCAAGGGCACAGTGACGGTCATTTTTTTTTTTTCCTTACCAGGAAGGAATTGTTGGGAAACGCCTATCCGGCTATGTAGAGGATATTTTTTTTATTTCCGTTTTCTCAGAGGTTCTTTGATGCTAGAGTTCAGATTAACTTGTTAGAGGTGATATTTTTGGAAAATGACAAACTAAGCAGGATCCTTTTGCATACGGGAACAATTCTCATGACGGACAATTGAGGGGATGATGACCTAAAAATAAGATGGTAAAATACTGTAAATAACTCTTATTTCAATTGTCAATTTTTTTCCTGTTGCGTTCCTGTAATAAATTGTCACGTTTTCGTAGACAGGATGGTAGTAGCAGTTCCCTAATATAAACGATTCACAATCTCTGCAGGACGTCGTGTCCGTCGCTTTTACGGGGCTCGAAAAGCGAGCTTTCTTCCTCGGGACCACCTCGGTCTCCGTGTCCTTCCGCGCGCCCTTGGTGCAGCGTTGGGCCCGTGTCGGGCCGGGCGTCGCCGTCGCCGCCGTTTGTCACTGTCAGCGAGCGGTGCTCACCCCCTCCCCCGCTCCCGCCCCCTCCCCCGCCACCTCCGGGGGTAATTAGCCCGCGGCGGCGGCGTTTGGGGCACCCGCCGATTGAGATCTCCCGCCGCGGCGACGGCCCGCGCTGGTATCGCCCTCGGCATCGCCCCCGCCCCGCCCCCTCCACGCCCCGGCGCTCCGGACCGAATTCCGACGCCCGACGTTAATGTAAGTAGCGGGATATTTATGGGGACAGATTTCTGTACCCGATATGGTCGTTCGTACGATGTCGAATTGTAAGTAATGTCTCTAATGAAAGGGAAAGTTTCATGAGAAATAAAGTCTGGAATTGATGGGGACTTGAGCGAGTCTGGTTCTGGAGACTCCGATATAAAACGATGCTGCAATGTAATTCAGTAAGTCCACGCGATGGAAAATTAATGATCCCGTTGAGCTCGCATATCAGTTTTATTATAGTAAGATTTCACAGTTCGCTGAAACATATTTTCGCTTTATGCCACATTTCGGAGTATTGACTTCTACTACAGTAAAGGACGTGCCCCGAATGTCTCAGACACTCCTCCGTTCTGTCCTTTCTGCCTCTTTTTATGCGAAATCAAAATTCCGTCTGCGTTCTGCTTCTGCCTGCCGATTTCCACTGAACCGTCGCTTTGGCCAACATTGCAGATTTACTGCTCCTCCGCTTCCGCCGACTTCCCCCAGGCGCGGAGGCGGCGAAAAGTCGGGAATGGAAATTAAATTTCTAAGGCGAGAGCAAACAGCCACGCCCGACAGTTTGTCATCCGAAATTCTCTGCCGCCTCCCTCACCGCGTAGCCACCCCCCTTAAGACGTTCCGCGGTCGCGCCTCGCCAGAAAACTCCCCGACTGTCCGCCCACCCCCCTCCCCCGCCCTTTCGGCTTTTCGCGTCCGCGGGCCCCACCTGCCTTGTTATGGTAATTGACCCGCGGCACATCAACACAGAGGCGGGTCGACCGGAGGTGGGGGCATTGTACCCTCACCGTCGAGGGGGGGGGGAAGAGAGGCCTCTACACGTCCACCACCTAACAAGGGTCGAGCGAAGTGGGCGGGGCGGCGTGCAGGTGGGACGACGACTGCGGTGGGGTGGGACGGCAAGGAAGGGCGCGGACGCGGACTTTCACGGTGGGTGGTGCGAAGAAAAGGAAGAAAAAGAGGCATTTATTAGGCGGCAAAGTTTTTCTCGCGGCGGGTCGCCGCCTGTTCGCTTTGGCGGCGCGGGAGGCGCCGACGCGTCTTTTTGCGGTGGTGGCGGCGGGGGCGGCGGTGGTTCCCAGTACGGCCGCGGTGCGCGCGGCGCCGCCACCTCCGCCCTCTAATCTGGCGCGGGGCACATCTTAATTTGCCACTGCGGTGGGTCCGGCTCCCCCGACACCGCCTTCGCTACTCTGTCACGTCGCCGCCGATCGCTAAAAGCACGCAATCGAGGGCGCCGGTGCCGCCCCGACGGACCGCGTGTTGATACAACCGCCGCCGCCGCCGGGGGCTGTGGGCACCGCCCCCTCGGCGCCGCGGGGGGTGGGGGGGGAGCGGGCGGTCCTTCGGAAGTGGGCCACACAGCGCTGCGTCGCCGCCCCCTCTGCGAGGACGTTTGCTCTTTTGTACCGCCGACCGGCGCGCCTCTGTCGGAGGAAGTGCGACCGACTCGGTGGACGCGAGTTTGCAGACACTGATGAGGCGCTTCGGCGCGGCATTGTGTGCGATTTGGAATGCCAGGTTTCCGGTTTGTTGCCGGCCACCTGACAGATTCTCCAGCTTCTTTGGAAAATAGATTTTTTTCCTAATGTCGTATGTTTTTAAGACATAATGATGGTGAAAATAGAATTTTATTTTGAATTTCAACAGAAAATTGGCGGAGTTTTTAATTTCCCTTCACAGTACAATAAAGCGGCCAGATTTTGAAAGTCGTAGATGGCTACTTTGGTTCCCTTGTGACTTTCCAATTTCCTAGCGGTAGGAAGTCGATTTTAATGGATAGGTAATGTAGGTTTTCCTGAAAAGTTTTGTTGTAATTATTCACTGTAGTGAATATGTAATGATAACTGCGGTTATCGGCTTGCCTTTAGACTTGCGTGCCGCTTACAAGGTTGTCTCGAATATGTCGTGTCCGCATGTTGGTGAACCTCATGTGTGGAAACAATAGGTCGGGGACTGCCAAATTGTTCGAAAGAATAATAAATGATAACTTTCTAGTCGAGAAGAGGGTGATTCAAAGCTAAGGAATTATTTCTAAAGGCACAGTTTGAACTCAGGTCTTCAGGTTTCGTACTTTCAATTCTTTAGCTCATCACTTTTCCCAGCGTTTACGTGCTGCACGATCTTGTTAGCGTTTCTTTTGTCTCCAACGTAACTGATCCGCCATGGCTCATTTTTAAACTAATAAAGGGACTGCTAGAGTTCTGCTTCGACGTTGTTCATGGAAGTGGGAAATTCAGATGTAGATTTCATCTCAAGACCTTGAGTAAAAAGACCTCCTCAAAATCACCAGAACATTCTATGGACCAAAATCATTTCGTTAAATCATCATAACATGTGTAAAAATAAAAGAAAGCAGTGCAAAGATTTCATTTCATAATAGAATTTTGAATCGGAAAAAAATATTTTTCTGAATTAGACAATCATTAACATTGAGAAAATTCATATGGAATGTGAAAGGTTGCTTAGTTTTGCCGAAACATACGTGTTGTCTAAAAAATACAAAATGTAAAGAATTTCACCCCAATTCAACGAGGCGTGCATGACTGCTATTGCGGTGTTTAATCAGCATACACAACATGAAATTCCCGTCCCGCTTTCCGAACCGGGGCCACTCTTCAATCCCTGGTGAAAACCAGTTTATTGTCGCTTTGTTGCGGAACTCAAGGTGCATCTCGACTTGAATAATACAGCGTTGAAGGCGATTTGTTTCGTTGCGAACGTTCGCTCTCTCCGCGTCTTCGCTTGGACCAGTTGCTTGGACTGGGAGACGGAGGAGAATGCTAGCGGCCGGCTGCTCTGATCAGTAGTTTTCCGTGGTTTCTCCGATCAACACCGGGAAAATGCCGGAGCAGTACCCTAACAAACGGGCCACGGACCGCGCGCGATCCTTTCTTCCTCTTACTTGTCCCATCCTCACCTCTTACACACACACACTAACATGCACTACACTACCACACATGCCGGGAGACCGGTTGGTGCGTAGAGCTTGTCCCGGTTGATGTGATGCCTCGCTGTTGGGAGATACCTAATTTGGTGAAAACCCTGATAGTCGACGGTAGGCCGACGTCGGATCTCGCCATCTAGTGGGGGAAGAACACCGCCACCTCCTGATGAAAAATCCTGCACTTCACTAACGGGACTAATGACCAAGTTTACGCGCCCGGAAACACGAAAAATCAATCAATCAATCAATTCTCGAAAGAACAAATTTAGAGAGAATTTTGTATTTGATTACTTTCATGATGTCAAAATGCAGAATATCGAACAGAATATTACTATACTTACGAGACAAATGACCTCGTTAGTCGACGTGCCCGGAATCACTAACAACCAACCGATAAACCTCTTGCTGGGGCGATTCCGGTAGGCGCGAGCAGATGTGGAGGAGGAGGAGGAGGAGGAGGAGGGCGATGAATATGTAGAGTGAGTGTCAAGCGAAAGGAGGCGACCCCAAAAGGACTGTGTGAAGTCGTACGCGTCGACGTGACGTTCCTCTCATTGCGTCCGCGCGTTACTCTCCTTACGCTCTTATCTGGCGAATGATCTTCCGCCTCGAACGAGAACCAGTTTTCACGAATTAATTCCGCCTCGTGCGTTATATGCCGGCAGCATATTGTTTTTTATTTCGCGGAATAAATGAAGCAAACTCCCAAGATCGTTTCACGATCGTGTGATGGATGTGGTGAAAATTCCACATTCTGCACGTAATTAATAATTATAGTAACTGGGGATCGGATAAATCTTAATGTAAAGTTCTATCCATTAATGTACACAACTTAATTACAATACATGGTTTGTGAGTGTGATATCATGAACGTCCTTTGTAACTTCGTTGATATTTTCAATCGATTAGATATATGAAACTAGTAAATCAATGCAGCTGATTGTCTAACAGAATTAAAAATTATTATATAAAAAGTTTGCCTTGGTTTCCTTGTATAATGTTTTAGAAACAACCGACGTTAAATAAAACCGAAATACGTCCATGAAAAGTCCCATTCATTAATATCGGCTTGATATTTCTGAATAAACCCAGCTTCATACTGTGATGCCAGAACAGGTAACGGTCAGGGCATCCAGAGGCACGCACGTGTGCGTGTATTTATAGCCGCGCCGGCTTCTCTTCCTTGGTTGCTACCTTCCCACTGAGAGAACAGTGGCGCAGCGGCTGCCTCCAGCGTGGCTGCGTGGCGGTGGCCGCGGGGTGGTCGCTCTTGTTCGGAGAACCGCCCCTCCCCCTCTCACCCCCTCCTCCTCCGCGCGGGCGCTTCCGCGCTTTGATGTCGGAGCCGCGGGGCGCCGGTTCATTTCCAGACGCGATTGCTTCTCCGACGCGGGGCGGCGCGGCGCGGCGCGGCGCTGGCCCGCTGCTGGTGATGGTGCCGGCCGGCTGGATGGGAGCGGTGGTGGTGACGCGGCCCTCGTCGCCCCGACCACGCCCCCGTTCCGCCCTCGCCGGTGCTGGCTATTATTACTCACTCCGCTTAGCCGCTGTTCACCCTGTAGGGCCTTAGAAGATATTTTCGGGGAACGCGCGTGCCGATGGGAAATGTCGAGTACTGCGGGCGGTTTGCTGATGGGTAGTTAAAAATCTAAGGATATGTGAAAGCACTGCTAATGTGAGCTACTCGTACTACTTGTGAATGTTACGTTGGAGATTATATCATCCAGAAATAGAATGAAAGAGTACAAGAAAATCATTCAAGTTATGGAATCAACTGGCTTGTTCACTTTCTTTAGTCGTAACAAATGTACACACACACACACACACACACACACACACACACACACACACACACACACACACACACACACACGATGTATTTGTAAAATTGGCTTGTTTTTCATGAATGTTTTTTTTCTTTTTGTTACAGGTGAGTATATTGGGATATCTGGTGCGGCGGTGCGTATATTGTACGTGAGTAGAAAAATAGCTTCTGAAAGCTGTGATGCACACAATAACGTGAGTGAAACTTTTATGATAACCTGATTTAGAAAATGTTTCGGAGTATGCCAAAGTCTAAATGCGAGGAAGTGAGTAGCGCACAGAGCCTTTGCTGCGGTGGCCTTCGCTTCCTCTTCCGTGGCGGGTGGGCGAGCGGAGGCGCCGATGTGAGAACCGTTGCGTGCGCTTAGCGCTCGTTAGTCGCCGTGGCCGCGCGAGGATGTGGGCCGAGCCCCGCCCCTCCCCCTCCCCGCCCCTCCCACCTCCCCGCCCCTCCCACCTCCCCGCCCTTCCCACGTCTTGAAGGGTTGTTATTTAGATTTATAATCCGTTTTCCGCTAAAGAAACGCTGATGGAACTCTCTATGCTCTGTACTAAAAACCAAGTTGTTCTTGTATATAATATACAATTAAATGTACAGATATTTTGAGATCCTATCATCTTGATTCTCACGTCGCTACTATCTGTGAACGTAAAAAATCAGTACCCGATCCCGCATTACTTTCTCCACTGATACCGGATTGGTAGGTTGTGAGTGATTCCGGGCGCGTCAACTACCAAGGTCATTATTCCTGTAAGTGTAGTGCATGCTTTTTCATCGTGAAGTGTCGGTGATCTTCCCCCGTTGGATGAGGGGATCCGTTGCCGGCTGTTGCCGGAGTTCCTTCGCCTCTGAGGAAGGGAGCGCGGGCGGCGGCGGCGGCGGCGGGGTCGTCAGACAGACAGAGACGCAGGGGGGGAGAGGGGAGGGGGGCGGCGCCGGCGCCCCGCGGCGGAGCGCGCTCTGCGGGTGCGTGTTTGGATCCGCCCTGAGTGCTCGGGCGGCGACTCGGGTCAGCAGCGGCGGTGGCAGGCCCGCGCGCGCGCCGCCGCGGAGAGGCAGGGGCGTTTGTTTTCACCGGCGCGGCAGCGGCGGTTATTTCTGGGGGGCGTTGGCGCGGCGGCGGCGGCGGGACGCCCAGGGCGGCGCGTTCCCACCGTGTGGGAGGCGCCGCCGCCGCCGCGCCCCCGCGGGAAAGTGCGCCAGGAATGTTATCGCGCGCGCTAAGCTTATCTGCGGAAGCAGCCCTGGGAAGAAGCGAGCTCTGGCGGCGCGGTCGCGCGTTCGCCCGGATGACGCGCGCGGGCGCGGGATTTGGAGGCGTTCCCACGTAACGCGACCCATAACGCACCCATTCCGATGGGGTGAGTCGGTGGCGTCGATTTTGTTTGTAAATTCCTTCTTCGTGTTCACTGGGCCAACCACTCGGCGTGATGGCCACGTAGTAGTTCTTTGCGAATTTCATGATCGCTGTATGAAATTGTTCGTCGTATGTTTTTTTGTACTTATTTGAGTCCGAAGAAGTTACTTGCCTTATTAAGACTAAAATCCTACAGATATTTTTTTGGGCTCCACTAATATAATGACTTTATTTATGTGGCGAGACTCGGGCCATCAGGCCCGCTCTTCCGCTAATATTGTATGATACCTACTACTTTTCTACTGGTTTCTTACGAGTTATTATTAAATGATTCTGCGATGTGCAATAAGGAAAGTCATCATTTATTCGTGAAAAGCGGCGTTTTGTATTTGTGTTTTGAACTCGATACCTCCAATTCGTCGTAAATTCATATGTCACGAATTGATATATTGACGTGACTTTTCAATGATAGTCGGGCAACATGTGAAGGAACTCTTGATGGCACTGTTATTCACTACCCCTCCTAGAGAAAGTACTTTGCTAGTATAAGATGCTGGTGAGGGCGTGTTAGGTGTGCGTCCTGACGCCTCGTCCTCCAGACGACTGCCCCCGCCGTCTCCGCTGAGCCCAGAGCACTCGATCTCATTCTCCTCGCGTGCGGAGCCCCCGTCGCCACCCACGACCACCGCCCCCTTCCCTTTCCCCGCCCCACCCCGCCGCACCCCGCACCACCCCGCCCCGCTCTGCCCTGCCCGTCCCTGCCCTGCCCTGCCCGTCCCTGCCCTGCCCGTCCCTGCCCTGCCCTGCCCTGCCCTGCCCTGCCCTGCCCTGCCCTGCCCGTCCCTGCCCGTCCCTGCCCGTCCCTGCCCGTCCCTGCCCGTCCCTGCCCGTCCCTGCCCGTCCCTGCCCGTCCCTGCCCGTCCCTGCCCGTCCCTGCCCGTCCCTGCCCCGCCCTACCCCGTCCCTCTCCGTCCCGCTCCGTCTCGCGCTTCCCCCACCCCCCGCCGCTTCCGCTGTGTTAGCACGTTCGCGCTCCGCTGCTTTTCCGGCGCGCCGCCGCCGCCGCCGCCGCCGCCGCCACTTGCCCCTCCAAGGCCACGTGTCGATCCCTCTTGAGCGTACAGGTGCGTAACGGAGGCGACGCAGAGTACGGCGTCTTAGCTGGAGTGTGCAGCCTGGTGGTGCCGCACGATTCGAATGGGTGGCTTGGCCGCTGAGGCGAGAGACGCTCTCCTTGTGAACTTTCTCAAGTGTAATCCTCGTGGGATCCGTTACTCCCGGAGGTGTCATGTGTTGAGATACGGTGACATGGAACAGTTCGTAAATGGGAATGGAGTAGAGAGAGCACTAGCCCAGAGCTTACTAATGCAGGTGTTCTACATCGTCGTTCACTGTTTCTACTATTGCTTGCATATTCTGAATATTATTTTGAGGTGAACTCTCTGTACTACTTTAATATTCTTCTGTTGTAAAATAGTAGTGACATACTTTCTCCTCTAGGAAATCCACTCTAATATGTTGTAGAGAATCTTACCCACAAAAAAAGACTTTTCCCACATATGACTTTCGTTTGGCAGGAAAGAATTCTCGGTATCAGCCAGCAACTTGGACATCCATTTGTCATGTGAGGTTTGCCGTCGAGTGGGGTACGCCGCACGCGTGATTACTACAAAGAGAATACCGCGGTGTTTTGTTCCACTTCGCCCCCGTCCGGCCGCACCCCCACTGGGAAACAGCGGCAGGCTCCCGCAAATAATTAACAAGCCGTGTGTTTTACGAGGCGACATTGTGCGCCTCGCGCGTATAAACTTTTCGGCGGCGACGGGCCGCCTGGTCGACCCCCGCGTGCCACCGCCACCGCCACCGCCACCGCCACCGCCACCGCCACCGCCACCGCCACCGCCACCGCCACCGCCACCGTCTCGCCGCCGCCGCCGGCCAGTAGATTTACATACAAACCCATTGCTATTGTTTTTGACGGCGGCGAATAATGAGGTATTGATGCTCGTAAAGTGCGCCCTCGCCTCGTTAGGCGTCGGGGCCGGGGGGGGGGGAGAGGACGGCGGCTGTGCGCGTCGCCTTGTTAGGCGGGCGGTGGACGGGCGGCAGAGCGGCCGCCTCCGTCAGCGTCGGGCTGGGCCCGGCCCGGCGTGGCGCGGCCCGCCTCCCACCTGGCGGTCGCCGCCGCGGTCGCCGCGCGGGTGGTCATGCCACCGCCCCACCCTCGCGCATAGGCGACGGCGGCGGCGGCGCTGGTGGCGGCTTACCTATATAATTTAAAGCGTCTTCGGCGCTGGGGACTCACGCGCGCACAAAAAAAAAGAAGAGGAGAAAAGCGCGGGGAATGTCGGTCTCTCTCCCTCTCTCCCTCTCTTCGGTTGGCCGCTGCGGGGGCGGACATCCCTCCCCGGGCGAGCGCCGAGGGCACACAGAGATTTTCCGCCCTTTTAAAAATCGCTCCCGCTCGTGCGTTAAAGCGCGCCGCCGCCGCCCGCTGCGAGGCGTGGGCGGTGTCCGCGCGCCTGTCTTGACGTCTTCAGCGCGCCCGCCGGACAATGCCCGGCCCCGCCCCCCTGCGGGCGGTGCGTGCCGGCGCGCCCGCTGATGGGTTTACCGGATTTGGCGGCCCGCCCCCTCGGCCCGCCCTCGGCCCGCCCTCGCCTCCGCTGCACTTTGTCGTCCGTTTTCTGTGCCAATTGTTTGGTGTTTCTCACCTGGGTCCGGTTTACTGCCCGTTATCGTGCAAAACATTGGGGATTTCCCACACTGTCCAAGGCCTTCAAACTGCAGTTTGTCTAGAATGTCAGAAACTGGACAGGCTGTATGAAATGCATATTCAGTAAATTAATATTTTTGAGTTATTTATAACCAAATAAATAACTTCTCACAATTTCACCATATAGTCAAATTATATATAATGTTTTCGTTTTAAACGGCTTGCATCTGCGAAATAGGTCTCGTAAGGAACTTTCAAGTTATAGAGAATCACGTTAATTTAATTTTCTCTTTGAAACTTTCAGCTTGTAACAAGATCAAAACCCGAAAGGCTTTCTTCAAATAGCATCACAATTTAAATAGGCACACAAAAAGCATACTTAATGGTCAATATTTCAAAGCGCAATCTGGCTCCCTTATATATAACGCAGAAAGTTGAACGTGTCTACTTGCTTTATATGACCTGCCGAACAACTGAAATCGCGTAGTATCCCCGGAATTCCACCTCTTGCAATAAACTATATGAATGAAAAGGTTAATAAGAAAATAAATAAGAGGTCAATTAATAAATGGTCTACTGATGATGATGATAATAATAATAATAATAATAATAATAATAATAATCATATTAACAGTAGTAGTAATGGTAATAATGATGATAATAATAAAGAGCTAAATATCTGCATCGATACTGCAATATATATATATATATATAGATATATATATGTGTGTATATATGTGTGTATATATGTGTGTATATATGTGTGTATATATGTGTGTATATATGTGTGTATATATGTGTGTATATATGTGTGTATATATGTGTGTATATATGTGTGTATATATGTGTGTATATATGTGTGTATATATATAAAATTTCGTTGTTAGCATTTCGCTAATTGTTTAACAGAAAGAATAATCGTCTTTCCTTGGACTGTTTCCCCCTCCAAATGCGCCCCCCCCCCGCCCGGGCCGTTCCGTCGTCCACGTCCTGCCTGCGCCTTCTGCCCCTCTGCAGGGGGCGCCCCGCCGCGCCACATTCCTGAGCAGCGGGGCGGGGCGGGCCAGGCCAGGAGACTCCCGTGACCAATGCCTTATTTACTCGTGCGGCCGGGCGGTCCGCAGTAAATTTGGCGGAAGCCAGTCGCCTGCGTTAACGCGATTAGCGCCAAATCCCACTGTTTGCTGCAGTTCACGGCGCGCCTCGGAAGTGACCGCGTGTGCAGGACTCCCCTCCGGCTTAACCCTCTCTTTACGCGTGGCTGGTTGACACTGTCCCCCGCCCGGCGTGGAAACGTCCCGTGATTTTTTTTCTCACGCCAACTACCAAGTCTTGGAGGTACCTGGAGACGCGTCATAGGATTTTCGCACTTTACGGGTTTGAGGTTTGGAAGCGCTTGTCAGTACTTGAGGGACTTTCACGGTGCGACGCTTTTTCATGAAAAGAAAACGTTCATTATGGGCGGCTGACGAGTCCATTGTTACTCACCTGTTTAGACACAATGATTTGTCGACGGTGGCGAGATGTTATCTTTGTGTAAACGTCCGTTTGCGAATATTTAGTTTTACTTGTCATTGTTAGAAAAATGTGAAGTGATATAAAATTGTTTCATGGGTGTGTGTTTCTTTAGTAACTTGTGAGGTGAGGAAAGCTACAATAAATGTGGAATAGTCGAATATTTTATTGGAATTCATTGGAAATAATAAGATGCTTATTCAGTTATAGGAACCTACGTATTTTGCAAACGAACATTCAGAGAACAATAAAAAAAAACAAGTTTTCAAAGAGTACAAATTGACGGATAGGTATCTAGCGTATACTTTGAATGGAGGCGTTCATCATTTCACGGTCCGAATAAATGCGGGAGGGCTTCCGCTGTTTCACCTTCACAAGGTCTTGTGTAGCCTCGCGGTTGAATCGAGCTCGCATGAATCACCCGTGTTTTCTGACGCTTCCTGCTCGCAGCCCGGTGCCATTCAGCGTCGCAATTATTTCTCAACGCGGCGGCGGCGGCGGGGCCCGTCAGTATGGCGCCGGGGCGCTATGGTGAATGAAGACGTTACGCAACCCCCGGCGCTTGACGCAAATGGCGATTGTCAGCCGCCGGATGTCGCCGCTCTGCTGTAATACCACGATGAGCACGCTCGCGCACGTGTCGCCACCGTTTCATCTCTGCCCCCTCTTCGACTTTGCGTGTTTTTCTTTTGTCCTTACATACGTGCGCGACCTGCGCTTCTATTCTTTACTTCCAGGAATCCACACTTGATCATTAGGACGACTTCAATCTGTTTCCTCGTACGAGTCAAGATTATATATCATTTTGTTGAAATGTACTTAAATGTATGTGTTTGCATTATTGAACCATTTTTAGATAACGGTCTAAATATCTGGTTCATAAAGCTGTTAATAGTTTCTATCTCTAGCGTTTCTCTCTATTCAATGTTTCAATGTTCTAATTTTATTTCCCTCGACGTATTTAAGATAAGCAGAATTTAAAAGTTCCAATAATTTTTAAATTCATTTAAATTAGGTTTAATAGTATTTACACACTGAATTTATTATCTTGAGCACATTCAATTTTTTTGCCGTAATGCCAACATTTCTTTCACGTTGCTTTGGCGCTTCACGGAAACGTCCGCTAAACGTCGATCTCAATCTCGTCTTTGGCAGTCTGAAGTCCCGAAACCGCCAGGTAAACAAAGCTGTCTGCTCGGCGGGCAGTCACCGTTTGACAATGACCATGGGCGGTGCGGGCCGAGTCGACGGGGACGACGACGACGGCGGCGGCGGTGGCGGCGGGCGAGGGGGCAAAGCTCAGGTGACGCCTGACCTGTAGACCGCCCGCATAGCGCCTACGCGCGTCGGGTTGCAGAGTAATCGTGCACTTGCGGCAGATTGGTTCTGAACGCCAGCCCAGGGTAACGGTTTGGGGTCCACACACGATTTTCTGTAGGAATAAAAAAATATTCAACGCAACATTAAATAATATTTTTTGTAGGAAAATATGAAGTTATGTGAAACGTGTTGCATTAACATTTAAAAAGGAGAAATGCACATAACCATTCATTGCGTTTTTAGCTAAATTGTACAATTAGCTCTATTAACTTGTAACGTGTGATAGCATGTACATTGAAGTAAATTAATTACCGGAATATACCCTACTTCAACCACTTTCAAACGACCGAGTAATCATTTTGTTCACTCCAAAACCCTGAGGCGAGTGTTCAGAGGCTGGACGGGTATTTGGCAGCCATCGCCAGAGTGGTGGGCTCCGAAAAGGCCGCAAGGATTAATGTGACCTCTGGGGGTCGCTGCGTGTGGGCGAGTGAGGCGACCGGGCAGCCGCCCCCCTCCCCCCTCAGCCCGCATGGCGCGCCATGCGCCGCTGCCGCCGCCGCCGCCGGCGACGGGAAGCGGAAGTGACGTTATCGCCGACAATTCGCCTGTGCGAAAATCGACGAGGCCTTGCTCCAGCGGACTCCTCTGCCAAAAAAGAAAAACGAGTTCGAGCGCAATTAAGCGGGGCGGGGGCAAGAATTTCTTGAAGAGAAATTACATATTAGCTAATGTAATTTAGTGGTTAATTCGTGCAATGACGCAAATTGTACGGTGTTCACAGTGTCTTAAAGAAAAAAGAACATTAACTTCATTTTTAAAAAAATTGTATGATCGTTACATGCTTAAATTATTTCATTTGTAGTAACACTGAATGGAGTGAAACACGTCTCAAACTTCTGATCTTGTCTTTAAGTAATGAAAGCATTTCAAAATTTAAATTTCAAAAAATATACTTCGTGATAGTCCCTTTAAAAATTGGTTAAATAAAAATATTGCGGAAATACTGTATTCAGACCTAAACTGTACATTAAAGGCAATTGCTACAATGATAGTTCGGCTATATCCTCATTTTCGACCTGGATTACGTACTAATCTGGAATTTCTCGTCCGTTAGTTACTGCGCTCGGGACCCTAGCGAAATTAGATCCTGCGAGGCCGGGGTGGGCGGGGCAGGGGCAGGGGTAGGGGCGGGGGGGGGCGTGAGGGGCGCAGGGATACGCGCGCAGGGGGAATTGCCGTAATCCCGATCGATAGCGGCGGAGAAAGGCGACCCGCGTCGGCGGGGGGCGGGGGCGCGGAGGAGGGGGGAGAGGAGGAGGCGGAGGCAGAGGACGACGAGGAGGAGGACGACGAGGAGGAGGACGACGAGGAGGAGGACGACGAGGAGGAGGACGACGAGGAGGAGGACGACGAGGAGGAGGACGACGAGGAGGAGGACGACGAGGAGGAGGACGACGAGGAGGGGGAAATGGAAGAGGCGGCGACGGCGCCCGAGACGCGCCTCCGGGCCCCGTGCCGGGGGGGGCGAACGTCTGGGGTCGCCGATCAGATTTACGCCCCGGAGGCAGCGGGGGATTGGGGAGGTCGCGGGGAATGGCGACGGTGTGGCGGTGATCACGTTTGTCGCACGTTTATTGGACAGTATTTTGTTGGAAACGGGATATTACGATAGTAATGAAATTTGTATACTTCAAACATTTGATATTCTATCGGTAAAACTTACGGTTGGAAAGTGGCAGTTGAATTCTAGAAACAACCGAGCGCGTTTACAAGAACACCAATGATTTGCGTACTGGTTCAGAAATTTTACTTTTACCAACGAAGTGTGCAGGCCAAAAATTCGTTCCTCCTTGCAAATTTAAGACCCACCTTTTCGGAAGATTCAATTCAAACTTCTATGAACTTGTATAAAACATTTAAAATTACAAATTGTGGTTGGACTTTACTATCACACATGCCGGGATATCGGTCGGGAGCTTAGAGCTTGTCCCGGCTGGGGCGGTGCCGCCCTGGTGGGAGATATCTGGTTGGAGGGAACCCCCGCTAGCCGATGGTAGGACGGTGCTGAATCTTGCCATCCAGATGGGGGAAGATCACCGCCACCTCCCGATGAAAAACGTACACTACCGTTCCGGGACTTTTGACTTCGGTTGTTGACATGCCCGGAATCACTAACAACCAACCAACAAATTGTAGTGAATCCCGTATGAAATGTCGGTTGGTTGCCTGCGGTTCATTGGAACCCCGAGAGCGGCGGTGACCCCAAACGGGACACTCGGGCTCCGCGCCTCCCGCCGTTCCTTTGTGGCCGCGTTTGTTTGTTTGCGCGGCATTTTTTTGTTTCGGGCGCGCGCGGGGGGCGCGGGCCGCGGGCCGCGGTGCCCCTGCGCCGTCGGGGGCGGCCGCTTAATGCGTCGGCCTTCGCGCCGCGATTCCATTAATACTGGCTGACGCGACGTCTGTGGCGGCCGCCGCGACGGAGCTGCAGTAGAGTCGGGGGGCAGAGTGGGGCAAAAAAATGAAGGGCCGGATCGCGTTATTTCCGTGCGGCTTCTCGCCTGTCGCCCTGGGCGGTCAGCCCCCGCGTTCGCCCGCGTCGTCCTTTGCGTCGCCTCCGAAGATGCCGTCGCCGATGCCGATGCCGTCCCCGTTGCTACCGGCGTGTGGTCTGGGATGTCGCCTGGGCGATGTTTGGCGAGAAGATACCGAGAGGTCTGTCACGTATGAAACCTCTGAAGTACAAACGTGAAAACAAGCATGATCAGAATCTTTCATACGGTGATGGTTGGGATGTAAGCAAAGGATTAGTATTAGATTTCAAATCGGAACAAGTTAATTAATATTCATATCAAATTAATCCATTGTTTTCAAATACTTTTTTTCACCTCGCTAATCTCCGTAATTTTGTTACTCAGTTTCTTTTATGTACTTACTCTGTAAGTTTATTTCGCCCCTAGTGTTAATTGTCTGATAATCTTAGTCAATAAATCTTCTGAAAAAAAAGTGTAATACAAAGGCAACTACCCCTTCGTAGCGAACCCTTTTTACTCAAAAAAATAAAAACAAAAAGAACAAATACAAAGTGGGTACATTAACCCCGGAAAGAGGGGTGTCAGCAACTGTAAACAAGGCGTCTTTTGGGGCGGGGCGGGGCGGGACGGGCAGGGGAGGGGCAAAGAATCGAGCTCGTTGGGGGCGGGGGACTGCAGGAGGTGGCCTTGCCAATCGATACCGGCGGTCGGTGGGAGCGTTGTTGAGGGGGAACGGTGAAAGCAACGAGGAAGAACTCCGTGCGTGTCGGCCCGCGCCCCGATGCATCGACCGCTTCGCAGCCGCCGCCGCCGCCACCGCCGCCACCGCCACCGCCACCGCCACCGCCACCGCCACCGCCACCGTCGCCACCGCCACCGCCGCCGCCGCCGCCGCCGCCACCGCCGCCACCCTGCCGCCGCCACCTCCACCGCCTTCGCCACCGTCGCCACCGCGCACCTCCACCGCCGCCGCCGCCGCCGCCGCCACCGTCGCCACCGCCGCCGCCGCCACCGTCGCTGCGCCGCCGCCACCACCGTCGCCACCGCCGCCGCCGCCGCCGCCACCACGCCGCCCGCGCCGCCGCAGCCGCCGCCACCACCCCCACCGACACCACCCCCACCGACACCACCACCGCCACCTCCACCGACACCACCACCGCCACCTCCACCACCGCCACCACCACCGCCACCACCACCGCCACCACCACCGCCACCACCACCGACACCACCACCGCCACCACCACCGCCACCACCACCGCCACCACCACCGCCACCACCACCGACACCACCACCGCCACCACCACCGACACCACCACCGCACACCCACCACCGCACACCACCACCGACACCACCACCGACACCACCACCGACACCACCACCGACACCACCGACACCACCACCGACACCACCACCGACACCACCACCGCCACCACCACCGCCACCACCACCGACACCACCACCGCCACCACCACCGACACCACCACCGACACCACCACCGACACCACCACCGACACCACCACCGACACCACCACCGACACCACCACCGACACCACCACCGACACCACCACCGACACCACCACCGACACCACCACCGACACCACCACCGACACCACCACCGACACCACCACCGACAACACCACCCGCGCGTTACTTCACTTAAGCGCCAGCGCCGTGTCTAATGAGCGAGGCCGATGAGCGGGAGGCGTGGGGCGGAATGGACTTTGGAGGCGAGGGCGGGGAGGGAGATGGCGGCGTCCTCCGGCCGTGTGAGCGCGGAGGGAGGACTTGGATGGCGCGGGGACGAGGGAGGCGTGAGTATAGGACTTACACTGCAGGGGAGGTGGCGGTGTAGTGGGAATGGACTCGATCGGATCCTTTGAGCGCCGACCGGCCTTTCCTCCTCCAAGACTTCGCTGCGAGAGCAAAGGGTGAATCCGATTAAGCCGCCAAATAGTCGGGCGTAATGACCTGCGCGGGAGTAAATGACCCCCTTAACGACGGAAATTTCTCCAGTTGAAGTCTAATCTTTGAGGGTGTAAATTTGCAAGTAACGAAGTTCATCTTTAATGATCCCAGTCGATGAATGCAGCGTGAGGGAGAACTGTATATTTTTGAATGATGTTTTTATTGACATAGTTCTAATACTGACACGAAAACAAAAGTGTTATTTATTTAAATGAAAAAAGAAGAGAAAAGTGTCAAATGTACTGGCAACAAATCTCCTTTCCGGCGAGTTACTTATAATGAAAAGTTTTCAATATCAATAGAAATTTCCCTTACACATGCTGGACAAACTCAAACTACATATCCCAATTACGAAGATGCCAAAACGTTTATTAGTAACCGTTGAATACAGAAATGCTAGTGAATGTTGGTCAACCCTTCTTAAAATGATTTTGCGTTGAAATGGCTATCATTGTATCGTCGCTTCGCGTGGAGAGGTGATGGGCATCTAATCGAGCACGCCTGTCGATAGCACTCTCGGAGGCTCATTAAGGCGAAAGCGCGGCTGCGGCGGTGCGTGGGCGAGAGTGGCGCGCCCCTTTAAGCGACGCCGTCCAGAATCGATCGACGGCGTGAGGTCGAATGCGCGCGACCGCGAGTCGCGGCGGCCAACAGGAGGGGTGGGGGAAGCGAGGAGCGATCATTGCTAAGTGCTGAGCTTCCTTTAGCGGCAGGCATCCTCCCCGAGTGGTGACAAAATACATTGGGAATGGTGTCCGTGAACACCTCCCAATTTTGGTTACTTCACCTTACCTGAAAATCTATAAAAATGTTTAAAATGTGGTTATGTTCAGAATATGTTTTAAATTTGGTTAAGCATATCGAAGTAAAATATCCTGCTTCTAATATGATTCTCAATACGTCAATATTAGTTCAATGCATATCCTTAAAATTGACTGTTATCTTAATCAATGTTCTGTGTATACAAGGTACAAAATGCAGTTTAATGGTATTACCACATAAAAAATTATTAAAAAATGTAATAAGACCGGAGAAAGTTTGCGATTAGCAAACGGTTTCGTGACGTCTGGGGATCGGCAACTGTGACAGTTGTGAATGATTGCCAGCAATCCACAAAAATTAGATGCTGGAAATTTTATGTACATCATGAAATTTTTTTAAAACATCGAGGTTTCTGAACAACTATATCGATCTGAAGAAAATATCAAAATCGAAATGTCGAAATATCGATATATTGTATCAATATATCGTTTTGATATTGTATCGATGTATCGTATCGATGTATCGTATCGATGTATCGTATCGATGTTGTATCGATGCATCGTATCGGTTGCATCGATATATCGTATCGATGTTGTATCGATGTATCGTATCGATATTGTATCGATATATGGTATCGATGTTGTAACGATATATCGTATCGATGTTGTATCGATGTATCGAATCGATGTGGTATCGATGTTTTTTTCCATCCGTAGGTAGGAGGCAACTGGGGGCCGCTGCCGCTGTCTCTTGCTCGCAGAGCGATTAGTGCGGGCGGGTGGGCTGTGGCAGCTGCCGGGTGGCGTGTGCGCTCGTTCGCGTGCCTCTCCCGCGGGCGTGGGCTTGACCGCGTTGTGCAGTACACACGTCACGTACTCGCCACCCTCAATGAAACAGGCAGCTAAAGATATGCGTGAACTCGGGGGACCGTTTTGGCAGAGCGCCCGCGTTTTCTAGGAAACGGCGACCGCGCGCGCGCTCTCGCACATGGCCCCGCCCCGCCCCGCCGCGGACTGAAGGCGCGCCGTTCTAACGTTTCGCTTCGCTCGTTGGTGTGGGCGAATGACAGGCCGCTATCGAGGTCACTTTGCATTCTCCAGACATCGCGCACTCTTATATTTTTAGTTTCTCGCTGTAAATTCTCCAAACGATTTCCTGGCTAAAGCATTCTTGTCTATTTCGTTGTTACTTTTATTCGCACTGGAGCTGTTTGTTTTCTGTAGGGCCTTTCTTTTACAGAAACTAGCACTTCGTGTCAAGGTAAGAATTCTTTCGGAACTTAAAAGCTGAAATTGTTTATACTTGTGTACTTTTGTGAGTATTTTTCTTAACGCTTACTCACGCATTCCTCTTCACAATAATAAAATAAAGGGAACACAAGTGTCATCCCAATACCCTGACTTGAGACTGTGGTATTACCCGAGTTGTCTCGTAAGAAGCGGGCTTAAAACCGCTCTGTGTGGAAAGAAAGTAACGCGTACAATCTCGACATCTGGAGTGCTAGCGAAGAAAGCATCTTTCTTCTGCAACACCTCTCTCTGTGTTGAGGAGCGCAAGTATGCCCTTATGGCGTGAATAAAGCCTTCAGTTCGCGTCTGCGCCTCGCGGCGACCGCGTCCCGAATCCGCGCGCCAGGAAGAATCGAGCAGGTGGCGGCGGCGGGGCGTGGCGGAGAGGGGCGGGGAGGGGCGGGGCGGCTGTCGACCCGTGGGGAACGGCCGGGGGCTCCCCGCGGACTGCGCCAGGCGGCTGCGGGCGGGGCGGGGCGGGGCGGGGCGGGGCGGGGCGCGGCGCGGCGCGTAGAGCTCAGAGTAAACGCATCAGCGGCGGTGCCGCCGCCCCGGGCGGCAGGGGCGTGGGTGGCGCGGGCGGGGGAGGCGCTGTTTGGGTGCCGCACTAAAAGTAGCCACGCGGAAGCTGCCTGCTTCCGACGGTTTGGCGAGAGGTGCGCTGCGTCGGGCGCGATGTAGAGCTCCGCGCTAGCCCTGGGGTACACCTGCTTTGCGAAAGACGGAAAGTAACTGGTCTTTGAGCACACGAACCGTGGCCTAATGTACTGAAAAGTTTGGAATGACGGTCAGTACTATTACCACTCCGTTCAAAACACCAGTATTTTGTTTACAATTCAAATGCTGCCAAAAACGTGCACAAACGGAAAGATCCTGATCGTATCTTTCAATCATTCTTTTTAGAATTCTATTTGCAATTGGGAGATCAAACAATTGGTTTTAGTCAATAATGAATTTTAACTATATAGGACCCTTTAAATCTAGTATGCTAGACGAACACATAAAATATGAAGACTGTGTTCGAGTATGTGGGTCATTCTCACCTTCAGTTATTGTTTTTTTCCCTTGGATTTTCATCAAAGTAGAACACACATTTATAATAAGAATGAATATGACGAATAGAGTTAGCCCCCGCATTACATTACTTGTACTTCTTTTACATTTCACTTGCATTACTAAGTGAAATATTCACTATTGTCGTTACGTCGCTGCTGCTCTTGAAGACTTGTTATTCATGAAAAGTAATAGTGCGAGTCCGGAGTGCGTGCTAACAATTTATGTTTACGACAAAAGGCTAGAAAATACTCTTGCTCGCAAGAGGAATTGTCCATGAGATAAAAAGGCAAGTACATTAAAAGGATTTCCAACAAACATTTAATATTCCTACGCATATCTTTTTATCTTATGAGGAAATACATTCCGTTTTCTACACGTCACAGTATAGTTAAAATACCTCCGTCGCACGCTCTTAGATGACCTTCGGTACGTGGTGTTACAAGGACTCGCCGCATCACAGCGTGTTCAGATAAAATGAAGTTTACATGCATCGAAAACGTCGCGTTGCGAGCGTCACGCCACGCGAAACCGGCTCGTGGTAACTAGCCCAGAGGCGTTCCCGGGCGCCTGGGCAAACGGACGACGGTGGGGCGTCCACGCGACGCGGGCAGCCAGCGACGGACCCCCCGATCGGACGGTAGCCCCCAGATGGAGCGACTAGCGCGCGTTTCTTTACGCCGCCATTTTGTATCGACCTGTCAGAAGAGTTCGAAGTAGTGCGATGTAGTGGGTGTTGAATGCCACCAATTTATCCACCAACAACATTAATATGCGCGAAAATCTTCATGCCTCCTGTCGATGTGGGATCCATTTTTCAATGGGGTTCATTTTTCCTCAACTGTGGTGTTCTGCGAGACAAATTTATCAGGTGAGAAGATTATAAAGGGTCACAGTTGGGCTACTCTCTGAATTCAGGGACTCTATGAATTATTTCGCGGTGTCGCCGCTAGGGGGCGTAGTTGAAGGGGCCAACGTATCCAGGTTGCATGCCGTTTCCAAGCTTCTCAGAAGACTTTTCTTGCCTCTCCTAAAAGGCTTAGCTTGATTGCTTTTCGTTCGCTTTTCCTCGTGGCTACGACTTCGTGGAATACCTTGGCTTGGCTAGATATCAGTGCTTGAAGATAACTTTTGCGAAAATGTTCCTTTTAACATTGACTTTGTTTTGTTCGTAAAGGGCAAAACGTACTTAAGAGCAAAATGTAAAACTGTGGAAAAGAAAAAAAAAGAAAGAAAAAAAAAGCATTCGCGCCCTATAATTATTTATTAATTCAATAAAAATTGTTATATATTTATAATATAATGCAATAATTATTCACGAGGTAATAGAACGTTGCCCATTGCGTACCGATAGAAATCAAGCCCTGATCCTCTGTACTCGTGCGATTTCCAAAAGAACCTCTCACCAGGGCCTTCCAACTCTCCCATATAACGTGGTGGAAACCATTATAGTAGCGCGCTCTCTTGTAGCACCTTCTTGCAGAAACTAAAACACGAACTGTTACCAACGATACTCAAAACGTGCGTGGCTGCTGCATGGGTTCACCAGACACCAGGATCCGCGTAGTTACAAAATATAGCGTCGATGTTCGCGCTTTCTTCAGCGATTTCTTGTATATTATGAATAATTGATAATTTAGAAGAAACTTTTCGTATTTCTCACAAATTAGCCAATGTTCATGTGCGGAAGTTGTCGAGCCTAACTTGCAGTTTTAACCGGCGGCACTACCACTGCCTACAGTAGCACCCTCGAGCTTTGACTCCGGTTTTGATGGAGAGTTGCAAGGCCCTGCCTCTCTCTCCGGAGACTCCCCCTCCCGGGTGCTGGCGGCCGCAGTAGTTACGAGCGCGTCTCTCGGGCAGCACGGCTCTCTGGTCCTCCGTGGCGCATCTAACGACGCCCTGGCGGCGACGCGCGCCCGGCACGAGCGCGCTGCGTGCGGACACGCTCCGGTGCACGTCCGCCGCTGCCCCCGTCGCCGCCACCGCCACCGCCACCGCCACCGCCACCGCCACCGCCACCGCCACCGCCACCGCCACCGCCACCGCCACCGCCACCGCCTCCGCCACCGCCACCGCCTCCGCCACCGCCACCGCCACCGCCACCGCCACCGCCACCGCCACCGCCACCGCCACCGCCTTCGCCTTCGCCTCCGCCACTGCCTCCGCCACTGCCTCCGCCACTGCCTCCGCCACTGCCTTCGCCACTGCCTCCGCCACTGCCTCCGCCACTGCCTCCGCCACTGCCTCCGCCACTGCCTCCGCCACTGCCTCCGCCACTGCCTCCGCCACTGCCTCCACTGCCCCTCCACTGCCCGCCACTGCCTCCTCCGCCACCTGCCTCCGCCTCTGCCTCCCTGCCGCGCCTTCGCCTCCGCCTTCGCCTCCGCCTCCTCGCCTCCTCACCTCGCCTCCGCCTGCCTCCGCCTTCCTCCGCCTCCGCCTCCGCCTCCGCCTCCGCCTCCGCCTTCTGCCTCGCCTCGCCTTCGCCTCCGCCTTCGCCTCCGCCTTCGCCTCCGCCTTCGCCTCCGCCTTCGCCTCCGCCTTCGCCTCCGCCTTCGCCTCCGCCTTCGCCTCCGCCTTCGCCTCCGCCTTCGCCTCCGCCTTCGCCTCCGCCTCCGCCTCCGCCTTCGCCTCCGCCTTCGCCTCCGCCTCTGCCGCCGCCGCCTCCGCCGTGGGCGTCGCGACGCCGCGCCGCCGGCCCCCGCGCCAGGAGACGCTGTCGCGACGCGAAGGAGACTCGGCGACGTCGCCGCCGCTCAGAATGGAGCGCCTGAGGGGTGGCAGCTCGCCGGAAGACAATAGGGGGGGGGAGATTTTGGAGAATGGATCTAGGGAAGCAACCGGACCGTGGCGGAGGAGCTTGGAAAAAGAATGAATATGGAACCGGGAAGAGAGGTGGTTCGTTCTGGGTGTTGTGTTCTGGCGTGGGGTTGAGTTGAGGTGGAAGCGGTTGCTGGTAAGGATACACAGGTTCTGAACGAGTTACAGTAGTCGACTAATTACCTTTGGATGTTTTATGTTATTATTATTTCCTACTTTCAAAAACGTTTTTAATGGCAGTGAATCATTATTGCCAGGACCGTGGATTTGGATAACCCCATTCCTCATTAAATTTATTTATTTCTCATTTAAAAATGTTTCATCTTCGAAAATATTCGTGTAATTTTTTTTCCTGCTCAGGACGTGGTTTCTGAACCTACATTGCGATATTTTCCTGGAGCGTGTCCCAAAATTTCTACTTGTGCTGAGCGTCTTCCTGCTCCATTCCGTGAAACCGCTGTGGATTGACCCACGGCCTCTCCCCCTCCCCCCTCTTGCCCCACTGCGGCGCTGATGCTATCTGGTGAGCAGCGGTCTCAGATTAACACGTGAGGGCGGGCGATGCGCGGCGCACGAACCAGAGCGACCGGCACGTGCTCTGGTGCACGGCGCTCCCACGGACCGCGGCACGTCATCAGCCACTCGGCCCCGGCTGGCGATTTCGGCGCCAACGGACCGATCCAAGAGGGGTGTTTCGCAGCTGCTTCCGGTCCGTTGGGAAGGGAAATTTAAATTTGTCTCCAGACATTTAAATGACCCAGTTGTGGTTATGGACCCTCTCCCAACAATTTGTTCTCTAAATTGTAAAAAAATGGATTTAAAAGAAGTAGAAGGTACTGTGATGTCAAAGATGTTGCAGTTTTCAAGAGGATATACGTCTAATTGAAAAGGAGTTGTTTATGGATTATAATTTAAATAAAATGTTATGTAAATAATCTGAAATAATTTCATGAATTTGAAGACAATCTTTTGAAGTATGCAAAGGATTCCATTTGAACAATTCAATCCTGCCCGATGTGCGAGCACCTTGTTAAGTAATAGAAAGTTTAGTATCAATTGACGAGTTACGAACAGAAATTAAAAATTACTTTCTAAAATTTATTCCCCTCGGTTCTTCGTAAATTTCTTCTCGTGAACGGAGTGGATTTCTGCGGGTTGAAATACGTTACGGTTTGTATCAAGGCGACCTCTGTATATCTGGAAGCCGAGTGAAGTCGGCAGCTTGGAATCGAGCGAGGATGGCGCTGTCGTTTCCGGCGGGCGGGAGGGAGGGTGGGCGGACGGCGACAGGAGGGGCAGAGGGGTCGGGGGCGGCGGGCGTGACGGCCGACGCGGCCATCCTCCTCCTCCTCCCGCAGCACGCGCGCTCTCACCGCCGCCACCGCCAATACAGTCGCCACCATCGCCGTCGCCACCATCGCTACAGTCGCTACAGTCGCCACAGTCGCCGCCACAACCGCACAACCGGGAGCGGTAGCTCAGTGCATCAACTGATGTCAGTGCAGCGCCTCTGACCGGGAGGTCCTAGGTTCCCACTCCTCACGGCGGCAGGATTTTCGACACTAGCTCTTCAGCTAGGTCGAATTCAGTCGCTGTCTGGACGAGAATTCTAGCGGCCGGCTCCTCCGATCGGTAGTTTTCCGTGGTTTCTCCGATCAACACCAGGCGAATGCCGGAGCAGTACCCTACCAAACGGGCCACGGACCGCGCGCGATCTGTCCTTCCGCTTCCTTGTCCTCTCCTCTTCCCTTACACACACACACTTACACTAACATGCACTACACTACCACATATTCCGGGAGACCGGTCGGGAGCTTAGAGCTTGTCCCGGCTGGGGCGGTGCCTCGCTGGTGGGAGAGTCCAGGTTAGGGGGAAACCCCACTAACCGACGGTAGGTCGGCGCCGGATCTCGCCATCCAGCTGGGGAAGATCACAGCCATCTCCCGAGAACAAACATGCACTACACTTACGGGACTAATGACCTAAGCAGTTGTCGAGCCCGGAAACACGAAAAACCAACCAACCAACCAACCAACCAACCAACCACCACTACCACCACCGCCATCATCGCCACCCCTCCGCCGCCGGTCACGGGTCGTGGCGTCGGCGGCGCGCCGGGAGGCCGCGGCGGTGGCAGGGCGCGCGGGCAGGTGCGGCGCTGCGGTCGCCGCCGCGGGCGCGGAAACGCACGGGGCGCGCAGCCCTCCGCCCTCCGCCCTCCGCCCTTCGCCCTCCGCGTTTTTGTGCCAGGAAGCTTCCCGGTGGCGCTCGCCCTCGCAGCGTCGGAAGTTCCGTTTGGACGGCTGCGTTTGTTGCTTTTTTCCTTTTAATAGAGATGTAATTGTTGATACGAGCTTTTTGGAGATGGAAAGATAGTCAGCCACGAGGGATACCAAGAAACGATTCATTTGGAGAATTGAGTTGTTTTTTGTGTCTTCACAATAAAGGATATGTGTTTCATGTTCTAAAGGGAAATCAAATGTATTTAATAATTCGTCTCGTTTAATAGGAGCTCAATCTTCAAGATTCTAAACACAAACTGAGTAAGAAATGAAATGCAATGTTAAACCAGAGAAATGACTCGAATGATACGTCAAAAGCGTTCCTGCCATGGACACAGGTGGTTAGTCTTCATTTATTTGTAAGCGACTTCATGTTTTGCGAAGGGAAACGTATTTCCATAATCCTCTAAACATTTTTGTAACAGACTGGCTCCTTACTAGGCTGAATCCGGTGCGCCCAAACATGTGCGTGGTCGCTTCGGCGAGCGTCCATCGGCCGGCAGCGGGCAGTGCCGCGCTCAATCGCGCGTCTCGGCGCCTTTGTAGCGCCCCATTCGAATCCTCTTCCCAGGGCGCCTTCTGCCGGCGGGGCGCAGTGGCTCGCCGCCCGTGAGATTGGGTTACTCGCCGTCAGTTGGCCGTGAACGACGGCAGCGCCGCGCCTCCACGCCCCGTCCCCCGCCGTCACCGCCCGCCCACGCCCCGCCCCGCCCCCTCCCCCGCTGTCATCGCCCGCCCACGCCCCCACCCCGCCCCACCCTTTCCACTGCCGTCACCGCCCGCCCACGCCCCACCCTGCCCCACCCTTGCCCCGCCCCCTCCCTCGCCGTCACCGCCCGCCCACGCCCCGCCCCGCCTCGTCTCGCCGAATCCACCCTGCCCCCACCTCCCTCGCCGCCCCCGCCCTGCCTAGCCCCGCCCTTTTCCGCTCCATCGAGCGTCGCTGCGCCCCTGCCGCTCCTACAGGATGAAATTCCCAGCGGCGCAAAACAGATTAGGAGCGCCCACCCCGTTTGCAGCCTGGGACTTCCCCAGCGGGCGGGCGGCCGTCGGCGAAACACTGGGCGACGACATTTATTAGCGGGATACGCTGCCTCCGCCGTGGCGGCGGCGACTTGACAGCGGCGCGGGGGCGGGGCAGGGGCGGGCGGGGGTAAGCCTGACGGACGGAATAAAGGGCGGAGGGCGGGCGCGCATTGTGCCGGGCAGTGGGCGAGGGCCGGGCGAGGGCAGGGGAGCACCTGAACGCGCGCCCATCTGCACGCCCCGTCACGTTCCGTTCGCCCTCGCCTCCCGCGCCCAGCGGCTGGCGTGCTGATCGAAGGCAACCGCGTGAACAAGGAGCTCTCGAAACTGATTTACCATGTCGGAATCACAGCATTGACGTAAGCTTATTTGTTGTTTAATCTTCAAATAAATCGTCAAATTTCATTGTTTGTATACATAAAGCAGTTAGGATTGTTATATTTTTAGGGTAAAATAATATTTAATTGGTATATGCGCTTTCAGAACATGATTTCTTTTAAAAAAGATAACTACATTTTGTTCATTTGTGGAAGCAGGTGATTCATTTTAGGAAATTTATATTCTGAATGCTCTTTCGGAAAAAATTGTTCTGGAGACATCACTTCATAGGAAAAATTAAGTAATTTTAAATAATCAACTTCTGATTTCGGTGGAATTCGCGACTCTAAAGAATCTCTTTCCCGAACACGGTGGTCTCTTCGTGACGAAGTGCACCTTGGATTTCGGAAGTGTCGGTTCTCATCCGTCGATTGCCTGGCGGCGTGCGGTGACTCGTATTCCCCCGTTTGCTCGGAGGCGCCCGGATTTCCCACGGGAAGACTTTAGACGGCGCCTGCGGTCGCCCCCACCCGCGCTCGCCCGCCTCCGAATGCAAGGCGTCGGCTCCGCGGCGCCTCTTGTTAAGGTGCGTTTATAGCCCATAAAGACGGCGGAGTCTCCATTAGCGCTGCCTCCGCGCAGCGCTCCTAGCGCCACCCTCTGGAGGCGTGGGCACCGACGCGTTGCGACGAAAGCGGGGGCGCCGCCGACTTCTGTTCGGGTGGGCGCCCACCCAGCACCGGAGCAGGGATTCCGATGAGGTGGATGGAAACAGTCTACTCCGGTTGTGGTGAACCTTTGGTTGTAGGGAACCTTTGGTTGTAGGGAACCTTTGGTTGTAGGGAACCTTTGGTTGTAGGGAACCTTTGGTTGTAGGGAACCTTTGGTTGTAGGGAACCTTTGGTTGTAGGGAACCTTTGGTTGTAGGGAACCTTTGGTTGTAGGGAACTTAACTCACTAGTCCCGTTTCTCTTACATTACAAATAGGTATAAGGAGAATCGGTTTTAGTGAACCTGAACCTCTGCTACAGTGAATGTAGGAAAGAATTCCCAGAAGTTAATTGGATCTCGTGTTGTTAGGCGAGTAGAAGGGCCTTCCGAGAGTGAGACGGTGTTCCAATAGTGGAAGAGGCACTGAAAGATGTCAAGAGTGTATTACGATACTTGGAAACAGAGGACACTGCAGAATCAAGTACCGAGAGATCATGAACTCTGGCTGGAGAAGGATCTTCAAAACATTTCTAATGAAAAAATTAGGAAGCAAACAATTGAAAATAATTGATTTTTTTAAAGGCAGATAAAGATATTGAAATTTTCAGCTCGTGCTGTTAATGAATTTTGTATCTCTATATTAAAATCATTGTGGAGGAAATTCTATTTAATTTTGACATTGGATATAGTGAATCTCTGATATAGTGAACCAAAACACTTAGTCCTCAGAAGTTTACTATAATCGGAGTAGACTGTACTGGGAAATAAAAATAGGATTGTTTATTGACGGATCGTCGCTGTTGAGGACTAATTGGAAACTTGAATCGTTCTGCGATTGGCCTTTCGAAGTATTCGGAGTAATATGCGTGAATAATCATCAGTATTTCGAAACAATATATGTAAATGTGGAATATGTTAATAAAACTTTCGAAAGAGTTGCAGAGTTTTGCTCGGCATAAAGAAAACAAACTCGAACTTCGTGTTTTCTCAGAAATGCAGTGTCAGGTGATTATTAATTTTTATTCACTTAACTCAATTTGAAGTTTTTCGTCATTAAAATACCGAATATTCAGTATTGTCCTCGTACTATTGTACGCGAAATAGTACATTTCCGACATTTTATTTAATTTCATGTATGTCTATCAAAGAAGTCAAGAGACCAGGACTCTATCTTTCGCATTTTCTTCCATATTTTGCTGAATACATTATCTTTAATTTTAGGTACACCATTGATCGTGTCCATTGCATGGCATTGCAAGTGAATTCAAAGATTTACATGACCCTCATAAAATTCTTCCTGAAACGCAATAAAAATGCAAGAGAAGACATGTTTCAGAAACTTTTTTTGAGTGATAAGAAGAAAGAGATTCGAAAGTCTACAAATATCTCAAAATACCTCAGTATTGCACTTTCTCTCACGATCTCTACATACAGTACTACGACCCCACGTGAATATTATTAGTAATCGGGAACTTTACTGTTCTGGATTATTCTCCCGACTGTTTTCCTAGTCTCGATTTCTCACCCTGTCTCGCCGAGCGCATCTCTCACCAAAACACGCATTCACATCACGGAGCAGTGGCATCACCCCGTAATTTAAACTGTGTAGCAGCTCGTAATTCGTATTTGCGTTGGCAGCCGACGGTCTCTTGATGTGAGAGGTATGCACCCTCGGAACAAAAATCGTCTCTCGCGGCGCGTCGAAACGTCAGGCCGTCAGCGTCGTCGTCGCGTCGTCGTGTTTCTCCGACGGCGACGGCGCCGTCGCTCAGGACACGCGCGCGTTGCCTCGGCGCGGGGAAGAAGTTTCGGCGGCGGCGACGGCGGCGTGTTTGTCTAGGCGCGCTGAAAATACTGGCGAGCCGCTCCTTCATAATCGTAATTCGAGGGTTCGGAGGCGTAATTTATGAAACAGCTGGAATGCACGTGGCATGCCGCCGTGGAAGAGGGCGGAGTAGTCGGGCGTCGGAGGGTCGGAGGCGGAGGCGGGGCCAGAGAGCTGGGCCCGGCGCCCGCCCGCCCGCTCGCCGGCAGCTGCAGCTTCGGAGCCGTAACCCCCCCCCTCGCCCCGCGTGGCCCCCCTGCCTGACGGAGAATCTGGACTGCCCGCTTTGGCCGCCAGCGCCCGCCTCGGAGATACGAGAGGCGGTGGATGTTTGTGACGCCGGTGGAGAAACGGTGGGCGAGAAAGAGATACGGTCGGATTTGGTTTCGAACGTTGTTTCAAGTAATTAACTCCAAGACACCAATTGGAGAACTCGTATATTCAATGAAATATACTGGGATATCAGGTTTTTCTGTGACTGACAGAAATAGGCGCGAGATTTCTAGAAGAGCACCATAATTTATTAGACTATTCCACTCGTGAAATTAAAAACAATAGTGTTTAACTATACGTACAAAATGCCCCCAGTCAAGGCGGTGTATCTCAGAAAGTTTAACGCCTTTTTCTACCCAACTTTCCTTACCGCTTCTCTCTACTGGCCAATCATAAACTATCTTAGGAGACGGTATGTCATCGATCGCTATGACGATGTCCAACAAACTGCCTGTGTAGTATTACATAACCTCTTTGATTTTAACATAGCTTTCAGTTATTTTCAATATATTTCAATATTTGGAACTCTGTTGGACATAATTTCACTCGTGGAATGGTCCTGGGGAATAATCACTCCTTGGAAATTCTCTCATAATTCCCCTCCTTGCTTTGCGAGTCAGGAATTTATCGACAATATCCAAAGCACTCGTATTACCCATGATAATCATTAACATTTAAAAGATAAAACATTTCTTTAAAGGGAGTATCATAGATCTTTTCAGAAACCAGTATTTCCTTTTGCATGCTCAGATGCAAACTTTAAGGAGCATTGTCTGTACGTAACTTTTCCTTGCCGGTGTTTCACACAAGCGGTTCAGCATTTTTTGTCGCTGCGCGGTGTCTGCGCATGTCCTGCGCAGGAAGGCGATATCTCAGACGTGCCCGCCGGGGAAAGGAGGATAATGAGTCCGTGACGGCGATGGAATCGGTCGCGGGAGAGAGCCGGCGGCTGCGCATTGCTCGCTCGCGCCGACTGCGCGTGGTCGGCGAGCTGCGCGTGCTTTCGAGTTGATTCACGGAGAGGACGACGCAAAGCTTACGTTCGTCTAAAACGGTTTTTCGTGCGTAGTAATGTAAATATTATTAGGCAATAATATCTATAAATGAACTAAAAGTTCTTTGACGTCTTCGCCCTTGCAGTAATTGATTTACCTGAAAAAAAATTTTTTAAGTGAATACAGTAATTGATTTATCTAGAACTAGATTCAAAATCCAAACAGAATATAGCTTTCATTTAAAAATTAGAAAAACCCTACTTTTTGTTCGGTGAAATCCCACTGGAAACTCAGTGTACTGACTAAACAAGATGTCGAATACAAAGGAACATACAGAAGAACTGCTATTGACTTGATGACTCTTGCTTTTGAAACTTATTGCAAGAAAAATATGCACGTGTCGTATTGATCTTGACATTGATTTTACGAAAATATATTTCTAGAAAAGTAATAACATCAAAGAAATTTAATATTTATTAGTTATTCACTAACATAAATTGAGAGAACGAGAGATGGACTTCCACTACATTCGTATTTGGACGTTTTTGAAGAGAGGCTACAGTAAGCTATTCCACTTATGAATTATTAGTTGCAATCCGCCCAATAGCTTTTTATTATAAGATGTTTATAAACTAATCAGGGGTTCCTAAAATCGAAAAATTCACATGTGTACTGTTCGCTTCCGTCTTACCGCACACGAAGTTAAACTGCTTTGGAAAATAAATATTTCCTTGAGGGAAACTGCAGCAATCAACACAGCGTCTCAAAAGAACTATCAAGAAATGATTTTTGCTATTTTTAATATTCTGTTCATACAATTTTAATTAATTTAAGACTATTATTCCGCAAATAGTCTAACGGAATTCCACTCATGGTTTCAAACGTCTCAGAAGAGTCCGCTCGTCGCTTCGTGACTCGCCAACTTATAAGTTTCGAAACACCAGTGGAAGTACTTACGAGAAGCAATGGCTCGGAGGGCTTTTCTTTTTTTTAGCAGACCTGCAGGGAGAGCTGTAATCTTGTGACACAATAAACGCCTCAGCGTACCCTCCTACCTCTTCCCCGCCCACGCTCTCTCCCCGAGCCCGCCTCTTCCTTCCGGTGGGGTTGCCGCGACGCTCTCCGCACACGGCCTATTCAGCACCGCCGCCGCCGCCGCCTCTAATCATATTTCTTCCGAGCAGCAGGCGCGGGCTCCGCTTCCTCCATGAACAGCGTACGCCGTGTGTGTGTGTATGTGGAGGGGGGAGAGCGGTCGCGCGCGTTTTATCGAATTACGCGAGTCCCGCCCATCGATTCTCGTGGGGTTAAAGGTGAACGGAAGCACCTGGGTTAGAAGACTTCGAAAGGGTACAGCCGCAGGAAATAGTTTTGAGGGCTAAAATTGTAGTGTACTTCGCGGCCCTAATGAATAGAGTGGTTCTAGATGGAAATTTAGCCCTAAACGTCTTGGTTTCTTGTAAATGTTAAATAGAAATACTATCAGGTTTCTCGCGGAATGTTTTGAGTAATGGCGTGTCAGTGTTCAGTTACTAAGATAAACATGGAAGATAAATGGTCCCTTCTCGCACCTAGTTTCCAGCAGAGTACTCAAAAATAGAAGGTGCAAGCGCGGAGAGCTGTGAAGTATTACCGCCTGTTTTTGGGTTAGAGTTTAATCTTATCATAATCATATGCTAACTTTCCCGTTATTTAACCTCTCTCGCGAAAACCTTCATATGTTTTTGATTCTTAGTTTTTGCTGGACTTGTTAACATTTCAACTCCATTCTCTGTGTCTACATCTGTGTTCCAGTGACATCTTTGATCATTTTTTTCCTTCCCGGTTCGTATTTTACACTTGATTTGTTAAATTACCGTGCTATCGTTTCAGTTTTCGCATGCCTCGCAACGGGGAACTCACCGGAAGAGGTGCCTCAGAGCATCAACTGATGTCACTGCTGTGCGTCTCATCAGGAGGTCCTTGGTTCGAGTACCGACAGTGGCGAGATTTTCGACAATAGCTTGTCAGCTAGGTCGAATTCAGTCGCTGTCTGGAGGTGAATTCTAGAGGCCGGCTGCTCTGATTGGCTTTTTTCCGTGGTTACTCTGCTCTACACCTGGCGAATGCCGAAGCAGTACTCTGAGAAACGTGTCAAGGGCCTCGCGTGACCTGTCCTTCCTCTTCCTTGTCCTATCCTCTCCCCTTACACACACACACTAACATGCACTACACTACCACATATTCCGGGTTACCGGTCGGGAGAAAAGAGCTCGTCCCGGCTGGGACGGTGCCCCGCTGGTGGGAGAGTCCTGGTTAGGGGGAAACCCCGCTAGTCTACGGTAGGTCGGCGCCGGATCTCGCCATCCAGTGGAGGAAGACACCGCCGCCTCCTAAGGAAAACATACATTACCCTTACGGGACTAATGACCTCGGTTGTTGACGCGCCCGGAATCACTAACAATCAGTCAATCGATCGATTGACACCTTTGATCAACTTGTTTTCTTCCCGATTCGTGTTGTACCCTTGATTTGTTAAATTACAGTGCCGCCGTTTGTTGCCGCATCCATGGCAACGGGCTACTCCGTTGTGCGACGCCGGTGAAACGCTGCGGCGCGGAGGCGGGCCCGGGCGGTCGTAGTGGCGCGTGCGGCGTCTCGCGCCGTGTCCGGTGGGCGCGTGCGTGTGCGCGCAATTGCGTGCGCGCGCGCGGTGCGGGCGGGGGTGGTGCGTGCCCGTGCGCCCTCCCCGATAGAGGGCGATCGGATCTGAGCGCCCGCCCGTCCGGCTTTCGGGGCCGGCCGCCACAACTTTTCCTCCGGCGCTAACGGCCAACGGCTGCCTCTATGACTTCACTCACGCTGCTTTCGTCAGCCACTGTAAAGAACTCCGTAAGAACAGTTCGGTAATTACGAAGTACGTCGTCCCGAGTGCCAAGGACACGCCGGAACAAATAATTTCAAAGTCGATAATGCTTTTGTACAGTCGCGACTCTGAAAACGTAATATCTCCCAGCGTTTCAGGTTTCGTTCGATAGCTTTTACTGTTGTCAACGTAAGTAAGACACCAAGGTGAAGTGAAACAAAGAATAACTTTCGTGTTGGGTCAAGTGCGTATTCGAACTCCCTTGCTTCCATTTGCTTGGTGGCACTTAACACCAATCGATGTGCATTATCATTGAAAGGATGAAACAAAGTGAATGTCGTTGCCCTAAAGGTTACAGCTGGAAGTAAAGCTAACGTGAGGGCGCTGTTATAACTCCGCCAGCGGCGTCGTCGTGTGATTAAAGCGCGCCGCCCCGAGGAGGGTGTGATCCATTGTCCGATTCATCGGGCGCCGTCGACATCGCGCCAGCTGCCGCCCAAACGCATCCCAACCCCTATTTGCCCCGCGCCGCCCCGCATTCGCTCGATCGCCAATCCAACGCACCAGGTGTCCCTTTGTGCGTGGGCGGGGCGGGGCGGGGCGGCGTGGGTGTCGGGTGGGTCCGCGGCCCCCAGAGGCTACTGTGCGTCCGCCGCCAGGGGGCAGCTGCGCGTGCGTGGGCATTGTGCCCCCGCCCCACCCCCGCCCCGCCCCCGCCGCACCTTGCGCGCAGGCATTCGCGGCGGGCGGCGCGGGCGGGCGGCGCGGGCGGGCGGGGCTTTGATGTGCGGCTAAGAAGCCGGCCCCGCTGCGCCGTCCACGGCCCCCTCGATCCCACTTCCTTTAGCCTCCGCATTCCCGCGCGTGGCCATATTTCACGGATGTTGTGCCGGACGGGGGGGGGGGGCTTGGGGTTTCGCGCGGATTTGAGCAGGCCGTGGCGGGATGCGGCGCGCGCGCTTTCGGCTGGGTTCGCTTTGAGAGGGATGGAGAGGTTTGTGCTCGGCACAAGGGCCCGTAGAATGCGTTTTAAGCGGAAATTAAGCTACAAAAGTGTTGGGTCCAAATATAAAAGCAGGAAAATCATATGCTGCTTTTAACTGAACGTTAAACGCCTTGATCTGGTGCTACAAAATGGTGCAAACGTCGTTTGAAAAAGTTATTTTACGTATGAGAGCAACAAAATGAAGAAAAAAATATTTACTATAGGGATGCAAGAAAGCTGAAATATAGTGTGCTATATGTTGTAGTAGAGGCGTACTCGGGACTTTACGGATGGAGAGGGGGCCTAGACGGTATAGTGTATAACCGACTCAGTTTTCTTATAAACAATTTTTCATTAATGCTGAACATAAAATGTATTTTTATTTGACCTAATATTATAACTTATTATAAAATATTTATATTTAATGACTCTCGTATCTATAGAAAATTAGTAAAAACTTCATATTTTTTAATGTGGAATGATTTGTTTCGGGGGAAAGCTTAACTCCATGTGGTCGCCATGTGCTCCATCGGATATAGAATTGACTATTCCATATGTTAGAAAACTATCTGGCACATAACGTACATCAAAAGGATGACTGGACTTCATTATCCTGAGCGAAAAACAAATTCTTTGAATACATCAGCCATCTTTTATTTCTTCTCATAACAACACCAAATCAGAATTCCCACAATTCGCACTAAGGATAATTTTTTTTTCTCGTGATTTTTTTTATCCCTCTCTTCCTCCGTTCCCCGCTCCTGTGGAGGAAGCGCGCCGTCCGAATTTGTGGGAGCGTCCCTGCGCGCGCGTTACCTCCATCACGGCCACGCGCTATCGGCAGGGGTGGGGGTGGGGGTGGGGGTCGCCGCCGCCCGCATGGTGATAACCGCCGTCCGCTAGAGCGCTGCCAGTGGGAGGTTCCGCAGCTCAACACCGACTCCCCTCCAAGTCCCTGACCGCTCTATTCTCACGCGACGCGACACACGGCGAACGATGTCGACAAAAGCACAATCGTTTCACTTACTTGTGTTCTAGATACCACTCGCGCGGCTTTTCTTGAACGATGATCTTGCTTCCCCTTCCCTTGAGCAATAAACGGTTGAAGACAAAAGCTTGCAGCGAGCTCTGATGACAACATTCCAAGCATTAAAACTTTGTTTCACGCGAAACAGAAGCTAGTCAAAGCTAGTTGTTTCATATCGAGAGCTTCTGTTCGACTTTATTACCATGATCTAAAGAAATGGCCGAGGCAGGTCCAGGTCCTTAAAGGGAGGCATCTAAAACTCCTATCTAGTGTCTCTGCTGTTGCCTATCTAGAGCGATGACCTGGCCGCACACGTAGCAGGTTGACTTTGATTTTCCAGAGGTTAGCAATACTGTGAATACTCTAGTAGCCCACTTTGTGACTAATACCCCCACCCCAGCCACATTTCTTGAATCCATCGTTCAAGAAAAGTTGCGCGAGTAGTACTACTGTATGGTTATAAAAAATATTCCGAAAAACTGATAGTATTTTATCCACCGTGTTAGCATGGTTGTCGAAAGAAAATGTAATTTTTTTTTCTATAAATCTATGGTCACATTTCCAGTCATTTATGTGATTGGCAGTACAACTTACACTATGAATCTGGTTACATGGATAATAGTTTTAGACAATAAGACTTGTTTGTTTTTAGTCCGGTCTTTTTCACTTAGTCTTGCGTACGTAGTGTATTTTGGCGCTCAGTCAGTGCTCGTTGTACCGTCGCGTGTTGTAAAGCTGTCAAAAGCGAAGGCGGGTTCCTGCGAGTGAAATATTTAGTATGGTTAGTTTGACACACGACCGCCTAGTTAATTTTAATAAAACACCAGGGTGTGTAGGAGTTGACAGTTTGATTTCCACGAGTTCAGGTGAACATAACTGTCCAATCAGCGAAACTAAGCGGACAGATTCGGAAGACGCTGTAACGGGCGATGACGTAAACCTTCGTATCCAGTGGCAGAATATATGTAGGTAGGTATCTACAGAAGGCTGTGAATATTAAACGCGTAAATACTCGAGATTGTATCAAATGTATTGACGGATTGATCAAATGTAGGACGGAGTGAACAATAGCAAGGAAAAACAGTTGGTGGAACATTATAGGTTAATGTGGTTAATTGTGAGAGAACTACAGAAGTGTACTTTGAGAAATTTGTAGAGCATCAACATTTTTGGTCTTCGAATATGTCTGAACATAATGTTGCCAAGTTAATCTAAACATCAAATTCTGAATAAAATGAACTTTGAAAATAAAGTGATTATCGCGTTAAGGTCCGAATAAAATTAGAAAGTGGTTGACATTTCATGGTCACATGATGACGCCCGCGCCGTAACCGAGGGAACGGCGAATCAAAGCTTTGAAATTTGGACGTTGTTGTCACCTAAAATTAGGAAACAAATGTTACGAACAAACAAATATTACAAATGTTACGGACAAATGGACCAGGTTAGGAACGTAGCAAATGTAAGGAATAATCTTGTTAAGAGTTTCTCAACATTCCTTTCTTCTGTTTGTCTAGTTAGTGTTGGGAGCACGTGGTAGAGCGCGCAGTATGCGGCACCGCCCCCCCCACCACCACCACACCCAATGCCAATCACATTCTAATTTCATTCGTAGTATAGTTCTATCCGGCCTTAAAGGGGACTACCATGTTCTTCTCGTCCACAGTGCTCAAAGCTAATGAAGTGGGAGGAGTTACAGCTCGAGCAGCAATAAGCCGCCCGATGAAAAGGGCGATCGCCCGGGGCGACGGGGTGCGGAAAGGAACGCGGAAAGGGCCGGGGCGAGCGAGAGGAAGGCAGAGCTGGGCGCGTGCTGTACAGCGGGCGGGCGACCGGGGGGGTGGGGGAGGCCCCCCCGAAATACCCGACGGGCCACGCGCGGCCTTCGCGTAATCGCTTCGCGTGGGCGCCGGCCAACAGCCTCAACGGCGGCGGCGGCGCGGGCCAACTTGGGCGGAGGCGGTGTTCCCACCGCTGGCGAAGGCCGGTCGCCCGCCAGACATCGTCTCGCCCGAATTAGAGAATGCCGCCACTCTCGGCGCAGCCGTCGCGGATACCGCCGTGTCCACTAGCCCTCCCCCTCCCCCCAGCAACTTGTTGATTTAGCGAGCGGCGTGTACGTAGGTGGCAGCGGAGTAGTGATGGAAAATTTTTAACAAAACATCGGTACATCGATGTTTCGATACATCCCTAAAAGGTTTTCGATGTCGATGAAAACATCGACGAGAAAACATCAAGGTTTTAATTATAGACTAATAAACATGCTATTTTCCTATCTATTTTTAATTATAGTACGTAAAAGGGATATATTGTATTGTTTGGCTAACAGCTTGTTAGTACTATGTAAAAATTATCGAATGTAAAGAATATAATTAACAATAAAGAACATCGTGTTTTGCTATCGATGTCGTGTTTCCCTGTCGATTCAGGCAATGGACACGCCTGGCGATAACATACATTCATAACTCGAGCAGCTCCCAAACTTGCTCAGATTGTACAGGCGAAATGTGCATCATGATAAAGAGGATGACGCAAAACAACGATGTTAGTGTAGATTGCTGCTATTCCACGACGTGCTTAAACCCTTTTATTTTAAAAAAATAATAATTAAAAATCATCGATATTTTTACAACAAAATATCGATGTGAGGAATACTTGGAAAGCAAAATATCGATGTTAGAATGTCGATGTTTCCGCTGGAAAACATGGAGGTTTTATAAACATCGATGTGTTTTTTGCTACCCCTACGGCGGAGGCGGTGGTGGTTGGCGCGGTGAGTGCGGCGTGGGTGACGTGGAGGGCGGGGGAGACGGCGGCGAGCGCGCGTCTCCTCCTGCGGGCGGTGGCGGTGGCGGAGGCGGCCGAGCGAGTGCGCTGGCCGCGAGTGCGTGGGCGGCGCCGCTGCCGATTGTTCTCGGGGCGTTGGACTCGCGGGGGAGCGCTCGGGTGGCCTGACCGAACGAGCGGCCTCGCCGCCGACGCCAATTGCGCTTTGCGTACGCTTCGACGGCGATCGAGTGGGGATGGCAAAAAACTTCCGGGTTTTTAAAACACATTTGCGTGCGGAAACATCGATATTATGGGTTCGATATTATGGGATCGATATTATGGGACCGATATTATGGCATCGATATTATAGCATCGATATTATAGCATCGATATTATAGCATCGATATTATAGCTTCGATATTATAGCTTCGATATTATAGCTTCGATATTATAGCTTCGATATTATAGCTTCGATATTATAGCTTCGATATTATAGCTTCGATATTATAGCTTCGATATTATAGCTTCGATATTATAGCTTCGATATTATAGCATCGATGTTTTGCTTTTAATGTTTTATTCGGATCGATATATTTGTTCGGAGTCATCGATGTTTTCAAAAAAGATTTCTCGTGGTTTAAATAAAATTTCCAGTATCTAATTTTTGCTGTGGAATGTCGGTAGCCGAATTCGTTTACTACGCTCCGTGAAGGTTAAGCGAATTCGAGACTCGTGGGTTCCTGTTTGGGTGACCGGCTAGGAACCCCGGGATCTAACGGCGTCGAGCCGAAGAGATAAAAGGCACCGACTGATTGCAACGTGCCGAGACCTGACAATTACAGTAATTACTCGGTAATAATAGTAGTTACTTAGTAACGGAGGATTACTCCAGAGAAAGTGCTCAACGCCCTGTAAGGGTTAAAGAGACGCGTTGCGTCAACGACGCAACAAATAAAAACTTTTTTTTTAAATGTTCGCAATCAAAAGCCATTCAATACTATCACGGTCGTCCATCCCCGGAGGTACAAAACCATTTGATATTCGGAAACTTTCTCCAATGTTATTTCCTTTTTTGATGGATTTTTACGTGGCAATATCGTTAATCTTCATTTAGAACCTTGAATATACAGAATATTTATTGGAAAATTAAATAAGTCAAATGTAAGGCAGAATATACATGAAACTGTTGACGTGTTATGCATCACATTATAACCAGGATATTTTACTTAGATGTGTTTCATCATATTTAAAACATCGATAGTTTAAACATCTGTGTTTTGTCTGTTTTCATCGACATCAAAAACCTTTTATTATTGTATCAAAGTATTGATGTATCGATGTTTTTCTAAAATTTGCCATCACTACGTACGAGGCGTGCTTCTGTTGATCGAAGTTCGAGATTGTGTGTGTGTGTGTGTGTGTGTGTGTGTGTGTGTGTGTGTGTGTGTGTGTGTGTGTGTGTGTGTGTGTGTGTGTGTGTGTGTGTGTGTGTGTCATTGGCGCTCTGATCAACCGAACAAACGTGACGTTAAGGAAGTCGTTTCGACGTTGTCGGGTTTGGATGAAAAAACGTTCAAAGGCAAAAACGGTGTTTGTTTTTGCGGATATAACACTATCAATGAAATTTGTTGTTGTTAGGTTCTAGTTCAAATGCACACGGCTGACGCAGATATCGCTTAATTTATTTATTTGAAATTTTTAACGGAAAGAAACTATTTTAGAGATAGAGAAGCAATCCAACAACCGAGAAATATGCACTGCATGCTATTATCACTTCAGAAGAAAGTAGCTGTAAATGTTTGCATGGCACTTTCAGCTAATCTCGTTGTCACTCAGAAAGTGCATTGATAGAAAAAAGTGTGGGTTTAAAGCAAGAGTGAAAAAACCGGCTCTTAAAAAGTACTTCCTGATACAAGAAATCTTAATGTTTTAAGTGGTAAAAAAATCAATTTCTTGTGTATCGGTCTGTCAGCGTTGAGCTACTGTTCAGACAACACAAAAGAATCGCGAAATTTTAGATTACACATACGAATACGTCAATAATGACAAAGTTTAATAGCTTTCAAACTAGAAACGCAATCTTCACACTGACACCTACTTCTAGACGCAATAGTCTATCGTTACCCATTCACTTCGCCAATATTCCAGAATCACAAATTATTATTCCTATGCAGGTTTGTGAGTACTACTACCTGAATGCTTTGACAGGTGATGAAATGTAATTGACCAATACTAGAATCAGAGAAAAAGGAATACCTCAGACAGTGAGCTAGTCTATCGCCAATGTGTTAGACGAAAACAAATAATACTACACATAGAGGCTGCGTTGTGAAGACCACAAAAATTGTTAACGGTTCCTTTTCCTTGTAACGTACACTTGAGACGATGCGCGAGTTAATATACAAAAGAGTGGTGACTGCAAAACCTCTTTGCCCACTGCAAATTTGACGAGATCATTCTGGATTTGAAATCCCGATACACAGTAACATGTCAGATACACAGATCGTTGTGTTATAGGCCACCTTCACAAATGTGTAGTATGGATCTTCCCAGCTATCAAGGTGACTCCGCATCGAAGGCTTTGCCGACGTTTCGAGCATCGTCTTGTGATCTTTATTATGGGCTGGAGTCTCTGACCGCGACAACCTAATACTTCTTCAAAAGTGCAGTATGTTTAAAGTTTGAACTTCATAGTGTGTTTCATGATTGTTGCGCTGCCATCGCCGTTCCCAGGTCGCCACACTGACCCCGCGCCGCTCCTCCCCGCTCCTCCCCCCTCCGCCCCGCTCCGCTCCGCCCCGCCCCTTTGCGCTGCGGAAATTTTCCGCTACCTTCCGCCCAATTGCGGGTTTCGTGGCCGTTGCCGTTAAAAGTCGACGACAGGTCGGCGCGCCTGGCCATCCTTCGTTCACACTTGCGATTCCTGGTTCCTCACGGTTCGCCGCGCCCAATCCTTCGTTTTCCTCCTGCGTCCACTCGAGAAACGCAACGCCACCAGAATCAGGAGTGTTTTGTTACGATACTGCTCAATTATTTTGTTTATTAGAGAGAATTTAATAAGTCTAGATAAAAAGTAGAATGTTCATCAAATTTGATCTGATGAATATTTAATGCTCTCGCTTTAACCACCGATGTTTGGCATGTGCTTTTCATTTCGGCAGGCAAATGAGTACCATAAAGTATTCGATCTATCCCTGTGCATGTGTAGACCACATTGTATCGCAAAGTGTAGATTTCTCCACGGCACTCATTCATTGCGAAAAATGGAATTTCTCTATGTAATTATGTCGTATTGTGACATACATCAATGTCTTATTACAGATTTCGATATCTTGACGAAGTTTCAGGAAATTTCGTATTATATTAAATAATACATTGATGACATAAAGCAGGTACTTGAAATTTGTTTTCCACTGCAATAACGGCTGAAAGCACCCTATCAACCTAGCGAAAGTCCATTCACTCCACTGACCTTCACGCGAAACTCGCGCTTTCCAGAGAAACCCAACTCGGTAGCGTGTCCTCTGCGAACCTAAGATTCCGATAGGGCTTTTTATCGCCGGTCGATCTATAGTCATCGACATGCGAGTCTCTACTTATGGTACTTTCTTTCCACCGAGCGAGCGCTCAGAATGCAAGTGTGTAATAATTCATTTCCCCTTTTCCTCTGAAATTGCCTGAGGACCCGCCCGCCCCGGTGCCTTTTGAGCGAGGGATCCTGGCTGGGCGCACCTGCTCGTTCAGAAGCGCCGCCAGTCGGAGCCCCGAGGTACAAAAAAGAGCTCCCAGGCGCAAGTGCACATGAGAGGTTTTTGCTACTTGCTGAGTATCAAAGCGTTTCTATTAATGGCATGCGTAGGAATCTTGTAGGGGAGACCACCTGTATGTTTCATCTGAAAAGCATTGGTCAAAATGTCAATGTTTCTTGTTGAAGTTTTCATATCAATGCACAAAATACGTTGTTCCCAATCAGTTGAAACATAATTAACGTAAAGACTGTTTTACACAGTAGATTCAGTAAGTATATTACTCAGTTGGAGATTTGGTTTGTCTGAAATGCAAAAAAATCTATTGCAATATTTTTTTTAATGCTCCAAATTAGCTATTTCCCATTAATTTCGCACTAATTTTAAGATGAGAAATACGAGAAAAAAATGTTACCATTTGATACAAACATTTTGGAATTATAAATCGTAACTGTGTGTTCTTGTGTCAACGTGTACAACGTGTGGCCGTTTACTGAAATACAGTTCTAGGAAAACTCATTAACCTGATTTACATTGCAATTATAAACCAAATATTATTAGATTGAATGTGGTGCCTATTTAAATTCGTGGAAAGCGCGACCGTTTCAGTTTAAACAATCAAACATCGCCTCTTCACAAAAATAGCGGTCCCTCTTTAACATCCACCTTGACCATTCCTCGGAGTGGGAAGGGGGAGGCGGGTTTGGTGAGGAGAGTGGGAGGGGGGTATCCGAAAGCAATCTGCCGGCCGGCACAGCCTGGCGTTCGCGATGCCGGGAGAGGGCGTCGGGACTTGTGGCCGCGGGCGCCGCCACAGCGTGCATACCTGCGCCGTCGGAGAGGAGCGGCGGCGGCGGTGGCGGCGGCCGGACGAGGTGTAACCTAATTGCAAAACGCCGCCGCGGCGATAAATAATGACGTAATTAATTGGAGCCGTGGGTGCGCATTCCGACGTGGCGTTATGCTAAGGGGCCTGGCGTGAAGGCGGTGCGGTGCTGTGCGGAGCGGTGCGTTCCATGACGCGAAATAAAAAAGGAAGAAAGAAAAAAAAAAAAGAATCGGGCGACTTTATGACGAGCGAGAGGGCGCGGCGAGCGCTGCTGGTCTTAGTCTGCGGCTGACGGAAAGCGGTGACTCACGCACGACGCGAACACGTTTCTCGCTCTGTGCCGTACTCGGCGGGGACCCACGGCCGTCCTCGAATCCTTGTGGAACGCCGCCTTAGAATTTTTTTTTTTTTTTTTTTTCGGCGAAGCCGAATGGTCAGTGGAGGTGTTTTGCAGTGCGCACGCTTCAGCGTTTCACTGCTATAAGTAGGTTGGTGGTGTAGGTTCGCGACGGAACTTAGTCAAAAGCCAGGTAAGGCGGTGGTGTTTTGTCACGGTTGTGACTTTGTCAATTGGTGTATTGGCGCTACGCCCTCAATATGTCGGAGGGGAGAGCTTGCCTTCTTCGTCCTATTGTGAGGACATGTCGGGCTAATTGTTTCAGCCTCTCTGGCGCTTTGCAGGTTTGAAAGGCTTGATATGCCTCGTTAAAAGAGAGCCGTCCGTCTCAAGCATTGAGTGAAGGATTCGATAGCTTTAGAAGAAAGCCTTCGAAGGCTTCTAGGATTTGTATTTAGTTCATAAGCCGCAGTCGGACTCTAATGAGGAGTGCGTTTAGAAAAGGACGGCGAAGTTGCTAATACTTAGTATTTTTGCCTTAAGTTCGTATTTACAGTTTACCACGGAGACTTTTCAAAGGATATATTTTTCAAAATAGTTCCTGAAAGTTTATTTCAAGAATAATTTGCGTGCACGTAAATGATATCTAGCATTTTAGATTTCTGTTACTTATATAATAGGGTGGTGAAATGGTTGGAAATCCATTAAAATGTATTCCAGGATACCAGTTATGTAAAGCATGTAAATTTACTTAACACAACCTAGACACTTGAGTAAACGACGCTTCTCTCGTGTCGGTTAGAAGAAACAATTCAAAAGGACTTGATACGGAAACGTCAGAAGATCTCGTCTGTCAAACTGTGCCCCTCGATCATCTATAAAGTTTGCAATGCAATCGAGCGCGTTGTTGGGAAGTGTCAATCCACCACCGGGAAGCATCCACGCCCTCACGCGATCGCCTTCACTTGTCAAACAAGACGAGCGGCCCCTCCCACAGTAGTCGTTGCTTTTAACCCTTGCCCGGCCGCCGTTTACCTGTTCATCGCGCCTGCTGCTGCTGCCACACGGATTCCAGGGCGTCCGCGGCAGGTAGGTACCTGGACGCGGGAGGGGGGAGGAGGAGGAGGATGCTTCGGCGGCGAACCTGCTTGCGAGTCAGACTGTGGCGGCGCGGGCTATTTACTCTTATTTGGGCCGAAATATAATTAATCCCCGAAGCAGGCGGCGAGGGTAGAAGGCGGCGGCGGCAGCAGCGGGGGGTGAGGGACAAACGCGGGGGTTCACCACCGCCACCGCCACCGCCGCCGCCGCTGCCCGGAGCACAATGGCGCGTGCGCGCCTTGCCGCGCGGTAGTGCCGGTGGTGGTGGTGGTGGTGGTGGTGGTGGGAGATAGCAACTGCGCCGTGCATTTAGAAGTCGGGAGGGTGGCAGCGGCTGTAGGGTTTATCAGCCGCGAGGAGCAAGGAGTGCGTGAAGGGAGAGATAGGACGCTTTCGGGCGGGAGTGGAAGCGGCGGCGGCGGCGGCGGCGCAAGCGGGCGTGAGGCGGAGCACGCGGCGGGGAGCGGCAGCTGCTGTTGATCGCCCGTGCCGCCGCCGCCGCCGTCGCCGCCGCCGTCGCCGTCTGCCCGCCGCCTGACGCCCTGCGCCGCCGCCAGATTACTCCGTAAACCGTAATCGCCTCTCCTCCTCTCCCGTCCGCCTTGGCCGCCCTCTGGGGCTGTCGGCCCTCGCGGCGGCGCGTCGGGGCGCCGTGTGGCCGAGCGGGGGTTGGGGGTTGGGTGCGGCGGGCCGCGCCTTCTGCGTGAAAGGACCCGCTTGATTGGGCCTGACCCGCCCCCGACCTCCTGCCACCCCCCTCTGCGTTTGTTGCTGTTCGGTTCTCTCGCAGAATTAAATGAAAATCTACCAATAGTAATCGTTGGGATACTTTCAACTTTCAAGGCAATTTCAAACTTTGAAAATTGTATTTTTGTAATAATAATAATAATAATAATAATAATAATAATAATAATAATAATAATAATAATAATAAAATACATTTTGGAGAACTTCAGTAGTCTATTTTAGCAACATAACAATGAGATGAAAGATGCAAACTGGTACAAGAAGCCTCCAACAATGGCTCCACGAATGGTCACGGCAACAATGGGTGATCGCTATGCGTGCAAATTTCCATTGTTAATGTGTCAAGGGACATTGAAACTTTAATTTTTGTTTATTGCAGTATTTATTTATATTTGAACTGAAGGACATTTCTTTTCTTTCGTATCTACCGTACATCCTGCTAAAAACTATGTGTGGCGTCATGTAGAGCAATCTCTGTTCCAAAGGATTGTCTCGACTGTCAAAATATTTCGCACTTGCTTTCTCCACGAAGAAAGCAAATTCGTGAAATTGCTCTTTACAGTTCCAATGAAGCGTGTCCCAACCCTCGTCTCAAATTCGCGTCGTTCATATAACAAAGCATATTTCTTCTCGGGGAGAAGTCTCATTAGAAGTTGTCCGGTTGCCGTTGGGATGTCCGAACGGTCATAAAAGTCGGCAATAATCTCGTACGCTAGATCATAATGTCGAACCTGCGCTGTTACCCTTGAATTAGGGCGCCCTTGCGGAGGTCAAAATCAAGACAGAGCGGGCGGGTTCGTTCGCTTGAAAGGACCGCGGCAGCGGCCCGGCGGTGCGATCAGAGGTGTCGTGGACTGCCGCCACAACCATCACCACCACCACCACCGTCACCACGACCGCTGCCTGCCCTCGTTCAACCTGAGGTTAACCCGCCGCTCAGTCGCCGCTTTGTTGTTTCGAAAAACCACTTCGCTCCTGCGGTTTGCATAGCCCCCCCCCCCCTCCCCACTCATATTTCCGTTGATTAGTTTTTATTGCCTTTTGCTCGTTGAGGGCGAGTGGAAGAGAAGACCCGCTTGTCTCGGGGAAACACTATCTCGACAACTGCACCTTCGCATATAGGCGCGTTCACACGAGAGAAAATGGCTCTGGAATCGTATCCATGAATTTGCAACTTACTATTTATATAAAAGCGAAGTTACTCTAGTTCCAAAAATAGGTTTAATGAAGCGTCCTTTTTTTTCTCTGTAAAAAGTCTAGTTGATCTTCAATTAGTGCAACCTACCTTTTCCTTGTAGGCAACGTCACGTTTTATTATACTTCATTTCACAATGGTTTTACTTGATAATGATAATCGAAACACGATTCTATATGGCATTGATTCAAGCACTATATTTAATTATTCTTAATTTTTATTCGTGTTCGAATTTTCGAATTTTCAAATTTTATTCCTTTAATAAGGAACGTGTCATTGTATCGAGGCATGTTGGGTGTAAAGTTGAACGTCCTGCCCCATCCCAGACACCCTCGCGCATTCACCCTCTGGGGTGTTCGGCCTGGCTCTGTTTTACTGCTGAGAGCAGCACGGAAGACCAATTTCCGGGCCATGTACCCTGGTACGACGCTCTTCCTTCAGAGCTGGGAACCTCCCTAGGGTGCTCTTCACCTTTCACACTACTCTTTTCCTGAAATCCAAGGAATTGTAGCAGGTTCCCATGTTGCGTCAATCTCATTGAGAAAATGAGACTTGGAGATTAATTCATTCACTACAATATTGATGCAATTCATTTTGAAATTTGGTTTGCGTGGGTTAAAAAGTAGTGTGGCCTCGGAGCCCTTTTTTCACAATTGAACACTAGTACTCATTCAAGGGTACGTTCACATTGAAAGTTTTATTTTTGGTTTTATAGCTTATAATTCCCTTCACTTAAGTCTGTCTCCAAGCTTTTCTCGTTAGAAGATATCGATCCTACGCACTGAAATAAAAGAGAAGTGGATGCAGTTGGGTGACGTTTATTTTTAAAACGTCAATTTTCGTCATGAAACCCGCAGCTGGAAAAGAATATTGCTGCGTAATATTGGGCCATGGCTTCCTGTCTTTGAAGTGGGCGTCGGCGCCTCGATAGGGCTTTCCTGGCCGCGTCGCCTGCTCCGACGCAGTGTGCGGGTGGGGTCGAGGGAAAGCGCGTCACTTTGCGGTAAGCGGCGGCAAGGGGCACGCGAAGCCTCCCTCACCCCCACACACCCACCCCTCCACCCCCCATCGCCCTCGTCCACGGCCTCGCCTTTGCCCTCGCTCTCCGCGCCCTCGCCGAGCCCTTTGCAATCGCTGAGAAATCCCGCGGCGACTATTTTTAGGGAGCGAGATCGATCGGGCGTTATGGGCGATGGAGGGCAGAGAGCCGAAGGGACGACGAAAGCACGGTTTCTGTTCGCATTGTGGGACGGGCGGAGAAAGCTGCAAGGAGATGAAGTTCATTTGAGGTCCGAAAATACGGGACGTTGAATGCAAGAAAATAAAAGGGGGAGACAAAAGTCCCCACAGGTTTTTGTAAACACGGTGGAGGAATTCGGTGGCGTTGGGACGGGAATAATAGAATTGAAGTGTAGATAGTCAGCGGAAATAAAAGAAACGAACGGATGTGTTCGGCGAATATTAGGTTTATTGAGAGAGAGTTGTTTTTTTTTTCTAGGCGCGGATTCC